>KV429138.1:0-64563 GCA_001632345.1 Daedalea quercina L-15889
GACAGATGAACTGATCTCAGGTAAGCTGGTTCGGCTAACAGCTGAACCGGTAGCAGTTCAACAACTGTCTCCTGCTGGTATATCTCATTCCATCTGTTTTTCTCCTCACGTTGGTAAACCACACTGCGTGAGTGACCGTTATCCTCCATTTGACCCTTCGAGACAAATGCAGGAAATGATAGTATGATTTGTGGGCTCATCTAGGTATTCCTTCTGCCCAGGATATATCCACTGACAAAGCGGTGGACTAATTGGCCCCAAGCCTACCTGGGTACGTGCAGCTTACACATTTGCTTTACCTGTAAACTGTAAACTTAACCACTGCATGTGTTAGGTCTTGCAATGAATTAGGGTTACCCGACAATGTCGCTCATCATGGTGCCGCAGGACCTTTGGTCACCCATAGTGTGGATTCCCACCCTCGGATTTGTCTCGTGTGTTTCATCTAAAATGAATGTTGTGTATGAGGTATTCTGACATAGCTGTTCATCTTGTTGAACAAGGAGTGGTGTGGCATAGCTGAAGGCAAAACTGCAAAGGAGCAAACAAATACTCCAATAGAATAGAGGACTTACAATAGATCTCAAAGCTACTGAGAGGGAAGACTCAGAAAGGCGTAGAATGAGAGGAGAGATCGTTACATTACAGGGGCATCCAGCCCAGTATATATACACATGAGAGAGCCATCACATGATCGTACAGTAAGCATAGCAGCATGACATTGTAATGGTGCAATGAGCAATGATGCGATAATTGCACCATGGATGGAACGTACTGGAAAGGACTGGACAGGACCGGAAGGGAATCTGGACAGTCCTAGAACATGATGTCATAATGATGTCATGGAAAGGAATGTGCTGGAACATGCTGGAAAGCGGTGGAATGTTCCATAAAGATCTAGAACTAATCATGTGCTACAGGTCTGGATCAAGTCCATAAAGAATGTATGTAATATGTAGCAATGTAGAACACAAGTCCATAACAGGTAAGGATAAGTCCTATCCCATCATGTAACACCCGAAATAGTCGAAGTTCAACACATCTAGCTGGATGATCATTGCTGACTCGATATACACTTGCCAAGACTGTGAGGATGATGTCAAAGTAGGAGTGAAATCCATGGCCACTCTCTTTGGTTCCTACATCAGGCCAATTCTCAGTGTCTTTGCTGCAATTTTTGTCACAAACCTTGCATATACAGGCATCAAGACTGACATGTCACTGCCATACTTCATCATTGCCATCGGCGGAGCTGCCTTGCATCTCCTCTGGCAGATGTGCACCTGGAACCCTGAAGATGATGCAGACTCCATTGCGAAGTGGAAGGTGAGTTTACTTTAAGGGCGGCGGAAGATAGAAGAACATTGAAATTGTGAGATTTTAGTCAAATGGCAATCTAGGCTATATCATCACTGCAGGGGTAATCTCCGGGGTGTATCTTCCAGACCTGTTCAAGCTTTAGTCCATGCGACAGACGACATAAGGGTTGCTTTCTGATCAGCTTGAAGTGTCCCCTTGCATCGCATTCACTGCTCCTCATGCCCATGTCTATTTGACAAGTTAGTTCTCCGATTATGCTTACCAAGGTGGATTGCAGTTGATTATAGAAGATGGGGATGTATTTCAAAGATCTTAGCAGCAGGCCAGACCGTGTTGGCTCAAGCTCGCCGACAATATCGGGGGTTCGACGAAGTTTGAGTGTGGTCAGCGATGTCGTACAGCTCCCCAGCAATCGGACCTCTCCTGGATAAAGCGGACCATATCTCGGGGAACGGAGGCCATTAAGAAAATCTCAGTCGACCACATGGGTAGGGCACCTTTTGCATCGGAAGTCACGCATACCGTGGTAGTACCGAAATGCTGGCTATTGATAAGTTACACAATCCGTGAGCTAGAGCCAGCTACAGCGCGTTCGCCGTTGACAACGCTGAACGTTGAAACGGCCACCGAGTCGCGGTAGCGGCTCGCCGCCTGCCGGGCCGCGCGACCCACAATGACTGTCGCGTCGCCTCGGCGCGCTATGTCACGGTAGCGCCGACTGTGTACGCATGCATTGCGTCCTCCGAGTCTACCATCCCCGCAGTTTCCCTACGAGCAAGGTACACACCTCCATCCTGGTGGGTCATACTTCCGTGTGGTTCGCTTCTTGGGCCAAATAAGGGGTTCTCACCTGATCTCATCAGTCTAGTCGGCGAAAGAAGCACTCCGATGTAGTGACTAGACTCTCGCGTCCGCATTGCAGCGCATGCACATTTGACTCCGGATTGGCAACTAGTGAGCCAGCTGTGTAGCTGCGGCCGACTGCTGCCGATTCTATGAGCTATGAATGATGAGCAAGGTCGGCAGACTGCTGCCTTGTTGAGGCTCCTGCTATATATGCTGACTGGTCTATCTAACCAGACCGCATCCACCTCGAGACCTCAGCAACTCCTCCGGCTCAAGCGCAACTTCCGGAACGATGAGCAACAACGTCGACATCCCCGTCCTCATAGTATGTGGAGTGTGCCATGTAGACTTCTGCTCGCCTAGCTGATCCTAATCTCCTTCAGGCGGGTGCAGGTCCTGCCGGCCTGGTACTCGCGCTCACGCTTGCACAGAATGGCGTGAACGTGCGTATCATCGACAAGGAACCATTCTACCGCCCTGGCCAACGGGGTGCCGGCATACAGGTGAGCTGGACTCAATCTTTGGTTGTACCACAGCATGTGGATACGTCGTTCCCCCAGCCTCGCACCCTGGAGATATTCAATTATCTGGGTATCCTGGACGACGTACGTGCCAAGGGAATCAAGTCGCCATACCAGCGCCGCGTTTACAAGCTCCCCGGCGGCGTCGAAATTTTGAAGACCACGATCATGCTGGAACAGGATGACCCGACACCTTCCACACCAATCGTGCGTTAGCTACCTGTATTTCTTACAGATCGATTGTTCACGCTCCAGCCGAAGCCGAACACCCTCCACTTGGGCCAGGAAAACAGTGAAGCGATCTTGCGAGCCCACCTCGCGAAATATGGCTACTCGGTTGAACTGGGGACCGAGCTGCGCGATTTCGAGCAGCAGCCAGACCACGTCATCGCTCACCTTCTGAAGAAGGACGGTGACCAGGAGAAGACTGAGACAGTCATCTGTCGCTACATCATTGGGACTGACGGTGGGAAAGGCTAGTGTTCGCGTATAGAAGCATTCGGAGATTCACTGACTCTCAGTGCAGGTGTTACCCGGAAGCAGCTTGGCCTCACTTTCCAAGGCGAAACCCGCGCCACACATGTGTTGTCTGGTGAGGTTGAGGTATTCGGTCTGGAGACCGACGTGAGTTACCAGCTCGTTCCCCATTGACTGCCACCATTGAAATGCTCACTGTAGTACTGGCATCAATGGGGCGACCTGTCGACCATGTTGTACGTTGCCACTTATTCACTGCTGTCCCCCCAATAGTGAGAAGCTGACACATAATAATACTTCCTTAGCTGTATGATGCGCCCGACAGAGAACCCGAACTGTTTCTATGTTGCATTGGGTGGCCAGATAGATTACCAGAAGCTTGAATCGGACGAAGAAGAGTTCCTCAAAGCGGTCCGAAAGGCCATCGACCGAACCGACTTGCAATTCGGAAAGCTCAGATGGATCACGAGCTGGCGGTGAGTTCATATGAGTTGCAAACGTGCAAGCCGCTGAAGGCCGTTTACGATAGCCCGAACATCCGTATGGTCAACAAGTTCCGTGAAGGCCGGGGCTTTGTTGCTGGTGGTGGGTGCTGTATTACCATTATTCCGTGTGCTGCTCGGTCTGACTACCTGTGAAGATGCAGCGCATGTCCATAGTCCGACGGGAGGCCAGGGTCTGAACTCTAGTGTACAAGATTCGGTGGGTTCCGAGGAGTGATCTCTCCCGCCTTCCGGATCTAACCCGTGCTCCGCAGTTCAACCTCGCCTGGAAGCTCGCGTTCGTCGAGAAAGGCTGGGCTTCGTCCGACCTCCTCGACACCTACACCGAAGAGCGTCTCCCCGTGATCCGTGCCATGTTGTACGAAAGCACCACTCTTCTGAACGCGCTCGAGGCCAAGGATGTGGGCGCGGACGACAAAGCGTGGAGGCGCGGCAGCGTGCTGAAGATGCTCGGCATCAACTACCGCTGGAGCTCGATCGTCGTCGACGAGCGCAGCCCGGACAAGCCCAAGGAGGCCGTCAACGTCTACGGCGGCGAGAAGGGCGGCGACTTGCGCGCGGGCGATCGCGCCCTGGACGCTCCGGCGTTGAGTCCCGTATCTGGCGACCAGACCCCGACCTCGTTCTTCCACATCTTCCGGCCGGTGTATCACACCGTCCTGCTCTTCACCGCTGACACTAGTGCTGCGGCACCCATCCTCGAGGCGCTGAAGCGCTACCCGTCTGGCAGTCTCAAGATCGTCGTTGTCTATCCTCGGAACACTGCCGGAAATGCTAACCCCGTCGCTGGAGCAGATCTCGCCGTCGTGGATACGGAGGGCCATGCGTACGCGGCATACGGAGCATCGCCTGAACGCACATTGGCTGTCGTCGTCCGACCTGACGGTGTGGTTGGTGCAGTTGTATATGGCCTCGAAGGACTGAAGGCATATTTCGGAGCTGTGTTTTCCGCGATCTAGTGCACTATTGGCACCTGCAGTATCAGCCCTGTACCAGTATGTTTGTTGAATTGTACCGAGTATCGATTGATGCCCTCCCCGCGATCGTACAGGCAGGACCTCTATCAAGGAACTGTCGAGCGACCAGAAGGTGTGCTACTAAATTATGTATTCGACATTAGAGAGCTCGAGGTAATGTCCTCAATATGTGATTCCGGCTGTGGTGCTGTGGTGCACTTCAATGTACTATAATATCAGTCACAGTTGTCTCTAGACAGGTTGAGAAGCGTGAAATGTATAGAATTTCCCTCCTCTTCTGACAGTATTTCTATAACTGGCTCATTCTTCTCTTCACGCCCAGTGATGCGGTACCACATGTACCGCTCTGATCCATCCCATTGATCAACAGGCGACCGGGCCATCACCTGCTGTCGCAAGCCGACATACTCCAACGTCGGTATACACGCTGCAATGACACGGGCATACCGCATCCAGTGAGAGGGCTCGCACCAGGGTCGACATCTCTGCAGTACAACAGCGGCCCCTTTGAGAGGCAGAATTTTGAGAAGTGAGAAATCATACGTCTATTCAGAAGTGGTCGGCCATCATTCAAGTTATACATGAGCACCAATCGACACTCACCAACAAGGCTTCGGCCATATCATCGCTCAACTGTCGTTCGCTTTCGGAATGACGCCGGGTGGGTGCTCCGGTGATCCTGAGGAAGTGGACTGAGGGAGCATTACGAGCGATGCACGAGTATATACTCTTGCACGCGCTGCACTCGAGCACGACGGGCTGGGTATTTCGCAACATGACATTGGTACTGTCGACTAGGGCCTGATGCTGCGGAGTGGGTACATACGGCCCGAGAGAGAACCAGCTCATCTTTAGGTGCCGCACAGGATGCTGGAGAGGGAGAGGGTGTGTCGTGAATACGAAGTCGAGCTCTCGCCATTGGTCGACGGGAATAAACGTAGCCGCGGGACACTCAACGTGCAGGCGGCGCAAATGCGGGAACGCATTGGACATGACTTGCAGGTTGACCGAAGGACCGCGAGCGAGTTTGAGTTCGCGAACGACAGGCCAGACTGTATCCGGCTCGAGCTCCTCCAGGATATCCAAGCCCCCGATTAGACTCAGGACCTCCAGGGTTTCGGTGAAATTACACAAGAAACGACTCCCTCCGCGAACGTACTGGCCCCACCAAGTCTGAGCCACACCAGTATACTCGACAATGCGGACGCTGACTTTGCGGGGGCGACTGTGCATTCTCGACAGTACTTCGAGCGTGGACACGTCGGCGTCGTAAAAGCAGACTTCTTGGAGCTGTGGAAGGCTTGCTATGGCATCCGCGAGCTGCGGCACGGCGTCGAAGATAGCATCGGCGTGCGCGACACGTATTGTGTGCAATCCCGCCGCACCTCGGATGACGTCTGCGAGCGGTGCTGCGAGAGTGAACGCGTGACGCGGTGCGTAGGAACCTTGGCCTCCATAATGGACACAGAAAGCATCTTCCCCGAGTGCAAGAGCCTTTAACTGTCGAAGTCGATATGACCCGTCTGCGAGCATGTAAGAACGGAAGCGTTCGTAGAGTTCTGGATGCCGGTGAACTGGTGGCTCAGGCTCAGGCTCCTCGGACGAGCTGCATAGCCAAGGAGAAGGGAAGACAACCGACGCCAGGAATCGTGGTAGAGCAGCTCTCTGGGCGTCGCGGCACGTCAGGGATAACTGCAAGGCGTCGTAGGGGCCTGTATATGACAATATGGTGCTGAGGACGTCCGCATTTAACGCGAAGAGACCATGCATATCTTGTGCTGATGGCATGAATGGATTCATGTAAGTAACACGTATTCAAATCGACGAACAACGTCGACCAACAGTTTTGTTGACTCACCTTCAGGCGATAGACAAGGTGGACGACTCCAACCAACTTGTCGCATGAGGCCGTAACCGAGTAGCAACAGAAGCTACAGTACTCGGCCGTCTTCGGAAGTGACATGAGGCGCTACTTGATGCAGACAATTCAATTGCGAGTTGCGACTGCTATCTGTAAATGCGTCACGATGATGCATCTGCGCTCGCAAGCCTGTTGTCCAAGCAGCCTGGGCCACGATTGCGCGGCAGTCAGTTGCTTCTGTCAGAGACGGTCAGACACAGTCACCAGCCGTTGTAGTCATTTAAATTAAGTAGTACTATCATGGACCCGTTAGTCGGCGGGGCCCAGAATTCGGCGGGTTGCCTTACCAAGTAAGGGGTTGCCGGGTTGGGTAACCGAAGCGCCCATTCCGCCACAATTTCGAACCTTATCAGGCAGGTGCCGACTTCTGGGCCCCGCCGACTGACGGGTCCATGATAGTACTTAAGTGATTTACGGTTTGGTGCAATATGGTTTGTTATGTACTAATAGTATAAGTAACCCGGGCCTTCGAGTAAGACTTCACGTTAGAATCTTCCCCTGCACGTCACCGAATGGTCCGGATCCTGACCACTCCTTGTCTTTCGGGAGTTTTTACACTGCGCGCCGAGGTCACCTCCGCCCGGCTGGCACCAGGTGGGTCTATAATAGCCGTCGTTCTCCGACCAACTCCGCTATGCCAGTTTATTGGGCACATTGTGGACCTAGCTGTCAGATTTCAGATCCTTTGATACTCCTCTGCTTCTACAGGCACTTGGTCCCTGCGCTACAGCTTTGCGCAAACTTCGCGCAGGGAGCAGCGGAAACGATATGGCAATGCTTCCTTGTTGAGTGGACACGACGAAACCACTGACATTGCGTTGAGAGCAGTTACTCCCGTTTCAATCTCAACCAGGACTTCCCTGCACCAGTAGCGGTGGCAAAGGCGCGGTATAAGATGCCTTCAGAACCACAGCTCGCAAACTGGGAGCACAAATCTATGAGGCTCCGAATACTCGCCTCTTCTCAACGCATATGGGGTGGCGTCAAGGAGTCAGTCAGGTTCTACCGTATACATCTCCTCTCATTGTAAGGGTATCATTTTCATCTATGTAAGTATAAAGGCCAGGCGTTAACACTCCACTCAGCATAACCATTCCGCTCTTAGCAGCTGTCGTATTCTGGGCTTCCAACGGCAAGTACAAGATCCCCTTCGTGGATGCCCTCTTTGTTTGTGTTAGTGCTGCCACCGGCACCGGATTGTCGACGATCGACTTAAGCAGTACCACGCCGTGGCAACAAGTAATCATAACGCTACTGGAGATATGTGGTAACATTGTGTTTGTGTCGTGGGTGGTTGTGTACTCCCGTCGGTTCGTGATCCCCGTCCTTTGGGTGCCTGTGTGTCTTTACCTCATTGTCCGACTTCCAGACTTTACTTTCTCGACCACCTCAAGCATATCGTGGCGGCGGAGCGCGAGCGCGCACTGCTGCATCACGACACTGGTGCTGGTTCTGCCTCCCATCAAAGTAGCCCTTCGCAAGCCATCGTTGACACTCTGGTCACCCAGGGATTGAATGGCCTCCAGGAACAGCGGAGGATCTCCAAGCTGAATACGATTCAAGGACAAGGAAACAAGTCCAAAATGGCGGGGGCTCCGCATTCACTGCATGTCGACATGGTGCACAGACTCGACGTCGCTCCTCGCCTGATTGATCCTGCAGGCAATACTTGTGTAGGGACCTACGCATCTGGGGTTCACCCATCCCCTCTGCAAGCCTTTCCACGGACGATGGGAAGCGACTCGTGTTCTCGTATAAGAAGTATGGAGAGCAGGACGCACGCATACACGGACCAGCACATCCCTGAGCGTAGGGAGACCGGGTACTTTGGAGGGTTTCCTTACCCTTGGCGCGTCATATCCCACGCGATGCGTCGCTTCTTTCCCCGCTTGCACCAGAAATTTAGGCGCACGATGACGATGCCCCGCACATCGACACTCATTCCGACTACTGCAGATACCTCTGCGACGCTATCTTGCCAGGACACTAGAAGAGTGCCGTATATCTCGTTCAGCGCGAGCGTTGGGAGGAACTCGACGTTCCATGATCTGACGGACGGGAACATCGAAGAACTCGGCGGCGTAGAGTATCGCGCCTTGACTGCTTTATTGTGGATAGTACCATTGGTGAGCTCGTTCGTACACGTCGGCCCACCGTCGTAGAGTTGACCATGGACATGCATCCAGTATTACTTCGGCTTGTTGTTGGTTTCATTCATCATCATCGCCCCATATGCCAACTTGCCCAAATACCGTTGGATATTCCACCCACCTGAGCAACATCGTGACATAAATCCGGTTTGGTACATGCTCTCTTTCACCCAACCTCTCTTCATACTGAAGCAAAACCTCGTTCACGGCCCAGGTTATCATTTTTCCAGGTTGTTGGTGCTTGGGCAAACACGGGCATGTCCTTGGTGGACGAGAATATGGTACCCTTCCGCGGCGCATACCTTATGATTATCATTCTTGTATTGGATGTGCTCGCCGGAAATACGGCATTCGTGAGTTTTTCCAACCTTCATCCGCTTCCCCTTTGTCTAAGCAGCTCATTTCCAGCCTATCTTGTGAGTGCCGTCTCTCGCTATCGCTAAACAGAACATTTCATCTCTGACAACGAAAACCTCAGCCTCCGGTTCATGATGTGAGGGAGGTTACGGATCTTTGAGCTCATCTGGATAACGGGCCTTGTAGTTGGATTTTAACGAAGCTGTTACCACAAGACTCCCGCACGAAAGAAGCACTGCGTTTCCTCCTGGACCATCCGCGCAGGTGTTTCATCTATTTATTTCCTGCTAACCAGACTTGGGTCCTACTGACTGTTCAGTTCCTCATCGAGTGAGTGCTCTTCAGATATGGCTTGCACTAGGTTCACATGATACATGCGAACAGCTTCATTCTATGGATATTCAACATCGTTTTGGATATCGGTAACCCTAGTACCAGCGGCATCCCCATCGGTACGAAAGTGATAGACGCGCTTCTCCAAGCGGCCGCGGTTCGCAGTGCTGGCTTCCAGACGATATCGCTCTCGTCGCTGGTCCCCGCCGTCCAGTGAGTTTGCCATTAGCTAAAATGATACGCCGACTCGCTCACGCAGCTTAAAGGGTACTCGACGTTGTCATGATGTACATTGCGATCTATCCTATCGCTTTGAGGTAGGTATTCTGCGTCCCTCCTCCGGGTCTTGTTGCAGTAATTGAGTGGAAGTCTTACTGCATTTATCTGCTGTAGCGTACGCTCGACAAACGTGTACGAGGAGAAGTCGCTCGGTATATACGAAGCGGAGGAGAATATAGATGAATTGGATGATAGCCCGGAGTCACGAGTAGAGATCTGGGGTAGATACCTCTGGAGGCACGCAAGGAGGCAGCTATCCTTTGATATGTGGTGGCTAGCACTCTCGTTATTTCTCTTGTGCATCATTGAGGTCCGTCTACGAGATTCAATGATGCCAGCGTACGGAAGCTCACGCCACGCGACCTTCATGGTCAGCGCACCCCTCTTATGGACACAAGCACGGCATCGTGGTTCAATATATTCGCCATCAGTCAGCTTAACCTCACCTCTTGTTGTGTATTTCTGATCCCCATGTCCAACCAGTCTTCGAGCTCGTTTCTGCCTACGGAACGGTCGGTCTCTCTCTTGGCGTACCCTACGTGAGTCTTTTCTCGAATTCGTGCCCAGAGTACAAGCTGAAGTTCATTTTCAAGGCGAACTATAGCTTTTCTGGCGCACTACATACTCTATCGAAGCTTATTCTCTGCGCGGTAATGGTCCGCGGTCGCCATCGCGGGCTACCTGTCGCTCTCGATCGCGCAGTCCTCCTTCCACACGAGTTCGAAAAGCCGCCTGCGGCCGCGGAAGAACCCCAGTTTCCCCATGTCGCGGAAGATTCCATGTCGGAGAAGCAAGAACCACCAGACGACTCGGCGTTGGCGCATGTGAAGGGGAGAATGTCGGAGGGCCCGTCAAATAGCAAGTCGTCGTTCATTCCTCGTACACGGACCTTGAGCTTCGCAATGGATGCGACAAACCAGAGGGGTATGTCACGGACTGCGAACGTCAGCATCGACGTCGTCGAAGAGGACTTGGATCTATCATGCGCGCATGGCATACATGCATCACAAGCGTCCCGTATATAGTTCTCGCTTTAGACCTTGTACTTATACCGTTCATGTCCTTACTCGCTGTCATAGCTTTGCGCACCGTGTTGTCAGCTGCATCTAGACAAAGTTTTCCTGGAATAGTCGCATGTTTCGTGATTAGCTGAAACGAGGCAGAGGATAATTTCAACAGTATGCTTAGAGATACAAGCGTATGATAGCTCGATGATGAAGTAGACTGCAGACAGCACCGAATGAAGGCAGGTACGGAGAGAGGTAGGGAGAGTCAAAAGTAGGGAATACAGCCGAGGTGCAGCGTCCAATCCACACTTCCTCAGCCATTATGATAGGAGAGCGCAGCGTGCGCCGTCCACAACGCGTCGTCCATGTGTTACGTAGCGTTCATGCTTACATCGCGGCCATGCTCATGCCTTGTAGCGTGCCTATCCTCTGTGCGGGTTGGCTCGGCTGGTGCATCTGCGGCTGGTTCATCTGCAGAGTCTGGCCACCGGGTGCAAATGTGGGCTGATTCTTCTCCTCGAGGTCGGAGTAGTGCACGGTCATCTCTTTCCGCGCCTTCTCCCAGTTGTCGGGGTCCCAGTACGAGTACGTGCCGTGCTCGCCGCCAGGGACCTTTTGCGAGGGAGCGGTACCCGTCTCCTTCGTCAGCCACATGCGCAACTCCTTGTGGTACCGCCAGTTGCGGTTGAACCTGCGTATCACGACAAAATCAGCGGGAGTCTGTAGACAAGAGATGGGCGATACACACAGTTCTTGCGCCGCGATTTCTTGGAGCGCGTCTCGCGGAGAGGAGTAGAACATGAAGAAGAGCGTCTCGTCACTGAAGGCTTGCGCCTTGGCCGGGCCTGGTGGGGGTGGCTGCACGTTGTAACATGCCGGTAGGTGGAAGTCTGGCTCTACCGTATGCGCAGCAGACGAATCTGCCCACGGTGTAATGAACGCCGAGTAAAGACTTCTAGGGCCAGTACGTAAGACAAGCGCAACACCAAAGAGACTTTCATTGCACCGCACCCTTGTGTCTGCATGTCCAGCCCCATGGTCCCCAGATCGGTCCCGACCGACAGCAGGTTCTGATCCGGATCCGCGCTCTTGATCATCGCCAGGAGACCTAGCAGTCCCCAACGATCTGCGGGTGACATGAGAACTTGCTGCGCTGGCGTTTGCGGTACCGCACTCGTGGCATGTGCTGGCCCTTGCGATGGGTGGTGAGCAGTGTCGCCGCCCGTCGTTCCGTTGCCAACGTATGGCGTCTGTTGTACAGCGAGTGTCTGCGGCTGTGGTTGTTGCTGCTGCTGTGAAAAGGCCCCAGGGGGTGGCACACCGGGTGGCGCGTTGAGTTGTTGTTGGGATTGCGATGTGTGGTTTTGGTGTGCACCGTTCGGTGGATTCGGTGTGAGCGGTGTCGATTGCTGTGCGCTGGGATTCGCGTTAGGTGAGTTCCATGCTGCCGCTGCCGCTGCATGGTTTGTCTGGTTTAGCTTCAACGCATAATTCTGCAGAGGCATCAGCCCCCCTAACTACACGTATCAGAGCGTTTGGACGCACCCGCTGCTTCTCTGCATCAGACTGGGATTGGAACCCTGGATGTACACCCCTCGCCTGTCCACCCAGATTGAGGACACCCGGTTGCTGCTGGCCACTTCCAAGGGAAGGCGTCTGTGTGCCACCCGTTAATGAGCCCAACAGGTTCTGTCGATGCTGCTGGTCTGCTTGTTGCTGGAATCCATTAAGCCCTGGTGGATGGCCATCCGACGTATGTTGCTGCGTTTGTTGGTGCGACGTTTGTGTCTGTCCACCTAGCGCAGGAAAGTCGTCTGGTCCAAAGTTGCGGTCCTGATTACCTCCTGTACCTGCTCCTGCTTGTACGCCGCTCGACCCTGTACCCAATACACCTGTCCCTGCCTGACTCGCATAGCTCGTCGCGTTTGTGCTTGACGCTGCATTTGAATTCGTGGCCGGAGTCGAACCCAGCGCGGGGAAGTCGTTGGGATCGAGCCCTACTTCACTTGCTGACGACACTGATGGCGCTGTACCTAGGCTTGGCGTAGCAGATTGTGCTAGGTGCGGTAGTAGTGTCGACGACGCGCTGGAGGGTTGAGAGGACTGCTGTATCGGCGTGTGTAACGCTGCAGAGCCCGTATGTTGTGGCTGCGATTGTTGGAGGCCTCCGGACGCGAACGCAAAGTTATTCTGCCCGCGCTGCTGGAATAAGTTAGGTGACGGCTGGGCGACGAGGCTCGGCGCCGCTCTGTGATTCTGTAGCGTTGGGTATCCTGGCATAACATTCCGAGGGGGCAATCCATAGCCTGGATACGGGCCGCGGTAAGGGCCCGCGAGTGCGGGATTGGGTGCGAGACTCGGTGGCCTTTGCGGTGGTTGACCTGCACGCGAGGTAAACATCTGAGCGAACTCTCGCGAGTTCCAGCGGTTACCTGGACGGTTCATGGCTTTCGCGCGGCGTGTGGCAATCTGCTGCAGAGGGCGGAGGAGGAAGATGGCAGACGAGATGATTGTTCTGAGCCGCTCGCTGTCTCGAGCAGTGGCGGGAAACAGCCTCCAATTGCGCGGCCCATTTCCGCAGATAACACCCTATCACAGCCGCTTCTGGCAAGCTAAACAATATCCTGGAACATGTGCTCTTCATTTTGTCACTGCATCATACACGATAATCAATACATATTTTTTAAAGTCCGTTGTGGCTCTGTAGTGTAGTGGTTATCACAGCGGATTCTGATCTACACTGATTTCCGTTAACCCAGGTTCGAGTCCTGGCAGGGCCTGCCTCATATATATTGCATTTACAGTTTTAAAATGTTTTACTCTGGACATTGCATCATTCTCGTAATATCCATTCCGCTCGTATGCGTCCTGCAGTTTGTAGCTACACGGTCGTTATCCTGGACCGTTGCTTTTGCGCGATGTTGTACTAGAGATCTCGGTCAATGCAGGGCGTGTACCACTACCTGAGCCGCATGCTCTGAAATTGATCACTGAACTTGGCTGCATTGCTTCGGTACCATGGAGGTTCGCACAGTCATCGCGTTAGTGTCTATCGGACCCCACCAAGGACTCACGAATGTACGTTCATCTTAGGTCCTCGACAAACGCTCCGCTCTGTTGTCCAACTTCGAGGTCCTCACCCTTTTGCGCGAGCTCGAGAGCGACCACCTCGCACGAACAAAAACAGCCCTACGCATCAAGAAGGAGGAGGAAGCAGTGGGAAACCACTCTGCGCGGATCCTGCCTCCGTCCGACGAAATATGCGAGAACCTCCGGACGATCGAGGTTGAGGCAATCCAGCATCTTTCGGCGGATTATCAGCCCACTGCGTTGCAGACGGAGGCCGGCATCGTTCGGCTCACAAAGAGTCTTGCGGCGTACGACTTGACCAAAGCGGAAAAACTCCAGGTCGTCAACCTCGCACCGACGGAGGCGGTAGAGTTATATGTCGTGCGTACTTCGTCGTTTCATGATGTCTATGTGCATAACAAGGACATAATCGCAGATCGTAGAGGAACTGGAGGATCGCTTCGGGACACAAATGGACGATATTCTCGAAACTGTCCGATCTTCACTGTCCGTCCCAGCAGCGCCACTTACAAATGGTGTGCATGGAGATAGGACAGGAATTGGTGCGACAAATGGTGGAGAGATTGTCTACACCGAGGACGCAGAGATGCAGCAATACGTGGAGGAGGACGGCCACTGGGAATATGATGCGAACGAGATTGTATTCGATGATACCGGAGAGGGTGCAGGTGTAGAGGGTGACCTGGACGTCGAGGATGACTGAGGATATGTGGGCATATGAACATGGAGGTTCAACTATTATCACGTAACAACAGAAAATGTGGGTGTACGATATACAACACGGTATTACTTGCGTTCAGCTAGGGAATTCGCGGCAATCCGAGTCCAAGTGCAAATACACCAACCCAGAGCAACCAAGACAACGAGTGTGACAGCAGAAAGAGTGACGCGTTGATACAGCGCAGGCGATATTCTATGTTGATGACAGGGTGGGGATGCGGACTATAGCCAAGGGTAGGCTCGCGGGATAGCGGGACGGCATCGTCGTCAGACATGGCGAGGTACGAAGACAGCTATGAGGACGATGAAGGGTATATACGTGAAGACAGAGATACCAGACATGATGCGGCACCTATTGCGCCACGTCCTGGCATCTGTACACCCGGCATCAAACACGATTCACAAACAAAGAAACAGCCACGCACCGTGTTCAATCTGCGGATCGTCCAGTGTGACCGCCTTCTCCACATCGGTGCCTCCGACGCGTCGCGTTTTCGGGATAGGCCAGAAAGAAGCGAGCCACCAGATAGGGAACAGGACGAAGCCCACGAAAAAGCACCACGCGTGTAGCGGTGACGCGTCCTCGTCTTCCGATCGCAGGTGCGGTGTCCACTCCGTCGGATGTATCTTAGGCAGTCGCTTTGGGTCGCGCATGTGGTACGTGCTTGATCGCGCGACGGACGGCGCATGCGGGGTTATCAGCGCGCTGAAAGGGATCGAATGCTCCGAGGCATCGATGCTGCGCCTGCCCGCGACCGACTCGGCGCGACGTCCTGACATCGCGGACTGCGCGTGCGAGGCTCGCGAGCCCGAGCGGAAGAGGTGTATTTGCGCCGACCGTCGTGACCAGGACGAGTTCTGTTCGGGCGAAGGCTGAAGTTGCGACGAAGCAGGGCGCGCAGGCGAGCCCTGCGGCGTCGATGCCGATAGACGTGCACGCTTCCGGTGATACGACGAAGGCACTTTGGATACTTCAGAGCTGCGATGGGAGCCTGCGCCGGCGACGTAAGTGGTCACAACAGAAACGCAGCCATAATCTACACCTACGACGAGCCTCTGGAGGTATCGCAAACGTCGCGTGGTGCGCTGTCTTTTGATCTGGCGGGGTGATGTCGAGCTCCTCTGCCTTCCGTTTGCCCTTCCAGTTGGTGGGCGTCTCTGGAACAGGGTTCAAACCAGGCTCGCTCCCAGATCGCGGAGTGCGGAGGACAGATTTGGTTCTCGACGGCGGTGAGGGTGAAGAGGAAGATTCGCTTGGCTCGTGAAGTCGCAAAGACGAAGGGACAGGTGACGGGTTACTTCTATGAGAAGCACGCCTGCTGGGTCCGGCGCCCGCTGTGTCTCCACGAGCAGAAGTACTGGCCGAGCGCGTCAGCATGTGTGTCGCGGACCCGTTTCTCGGCAGCTTGCTATCGTCATTGCTCGGACGCTGCAGCCTAATCGAGTGCGGGGTATCCATAGAACGGAAAGAGTCGTGGCTGCCAGGGCCTTCAGCCGCTGAAAACCGAATTTAGTACTTCACATGAATCGGTAGACGTCACCGGGGTATCTTACCTTCCTGCGCGGGTGGCAACTGAAGGGGATCGGGGCTAAGAGAAGTGGGTATAAGACGAGATGGAGGGGTGCATAAGGTTGGATCGCGCTGCTCTCCCGCCTGGGTAACACGAGGCTCGGCATCTCCCGAAGCTTGTCCCTGGAGACGCCCGGTCCCACCGGTCTCCCAGGCTTCCCCGCCTCGGCTCGCGTTAGATTCTCGCCCGAGAGGGTGCGTCTTGTTACCGCAGTCTAAGGTAACGAAGTCGGAGGGCAGGAGAGCGGCGACACTCGTTGTCGCCCACTCAGTGCTGGCACGCCTCCTGGATGAGTTAGCGGAGCCACGCCGTAACCGGTCTGTAGACGAAATGCGGAAGATCCTGTGAACCCGCGGTAGACTCGCGCTCCTTGGTCGGCGCAGCTTGGGAACAGTCAATGTAGGGGTGGACGCCGTGGCGCGTACGTCACTCATCGTCTTACGACGTCGCCGACGCGGATACGTACTGGCGTGAAGGGTTGCTGTCCAGGTCGAAGCTGGTAGGTGGTGGGTATTGCTAAAAGTATTGGAAACATCGAGACGCGAACGCGAAGACAGAGCTGAAAGTAATTCGGGGTGTTGTAGAGGTGGAAGAGGGGGTGGCGGAGAATCATAACGAGATGTGTTGTCACTCGGGGGTGACGGTGCACCGAAGGTATATGGAGTCGCAAGGACAGGGTCCGGAGGTGTCGCAGGTGCAGAATAGTACGCAGATTGAGGCCGAGAGCGCGTCGATTGAGAACGGGATGCAGAGCGTGGTCGAGAACGAGAACGACGATGGGAAGAATGTGAAGAGTGTAAGCGATGAATGTTGTCAAGATAGGGATCCTGTTGGTGTGCATCGTAGTCATGAGTGTCGTAGCGGTCGTCATATTTCGTGGGTGGAGTTGACGGCCCTGCTAGCCGCAAATCGGAGGAAGCCCGCGATGGGTCGTTGCGATGATGGAGCGAGGTGGCCGAGATGTTCTTGGACCGCGAGACCCGCTTGCTGCTGGAGGAATGCCGTGAGGCCACGGACTCCGCACTACCGAAGTAGTTGTTCCAGGCAGACGGGGGAGGTGCAGGATTCCTGAAGTCCGGAGCATCTAGATCAGTGCTCTTTCCGAACGTAGCCCAAGTAGACACGGACGCCATCTGGCGGGAGAAACGCGACAGGACGCGTCTGCGGCGAGGAGTCTCTCCGGGCGAAGACTCGGGCGTGATAGACGAGGCCGAGCTGCCACCTGTACGCGCACTCGACGCGTTCTTCGACAGTGCAGGATGCGACCCATCGTTACACGCGCTTGTCGGAGGACTCGGAGACGAGACATTGTACGGCTGGCCGACCGTGGCTGTTGCGTGCAGGTCCTCCGGGGCTGGGATAACAGGTTTCCGAGCAGCTCGGCGCGGTGGTTTCAGGCCAGCTGGTTCCTCAGCAGAGCCCGGAAGCGCATTCATAAGGCCCGCAATGTCACGTACGATCCTGCGGTCAACCGGTGCATATCCCGGCGAGTGGGGAGAGGCTTCCATAGCATCCTCCGGAACGCGTGCTTCCGCCGGCGTGTACTGCTCGCCATCCTTCTCGGTCGCGGGCTCGAGACCGCGTGATTGTGCCGATTTGCTCTTGGTCCTGCTGCGTACGAACGCTAGCAGAGAAGCCATATAAATGCTAGTGCTCGCTACACATGGTTCAGCGCACTAAGGCCGTTATCCCCGAGGGTTGTCATAGAGCGACCACTTACCGATGTCACCTGCAGGAATCCGCAGACGTCTCGAAGGCCTTTGTCACCGTCGTGTCGGGGCTATCGTGAACAGCATACAGGGAGCGCGGCACTCGTGGCCGTCGACAACAAAGATCACGGTTCGAGTTCTTGCCTTCCAATCCCGCCACACGAACGGCACCGCCCATATTTGGGTCACCTGCCTAATTGAGCGGGATCCTGCCTAAATCGGGAACTTGGAAGTCCCATTGAGAGGGGCGCATGATTCGACGCTCTTGAAGACATTTTGGGACATCTTCATCCGCTCCTGCAATGGCTGAATTATGCTGACCGGAGGCTAGAAAGTCCGTTCCACTCGATTTCCGACACCACGGTCTCAATGGGAGGTGTCACGGGTTGTCACATCGTGTGATGCGTCCCGGGGAGAATCGTCACACACCGCCTCGGCCACCGCTTGAGTCGTCCGCTCATCCTCGCCCGTAACGCCCCGCTCACGCCTTACGCCTGCCCGCCATGGACCGCATAGAATCCCTCTCGCAAACCCTGTCGCAGATCACGATGTACGACATCAAGAGCATGTACAACCAGGTGCGCCTTCGGACGTCAGTGGGTGCCAATGCGGACCTCGACTGACGGAACGCGGGATCCGCGCGCACAGGCGAAGAACGTCGTGTTCAACGTGAGCGAGATGGAGGCGAAGGTCAGGGATGCGACCAACGACGAACCATGGTGCGTCGGCGTGCTGCCGTCTTTGCGGAGTGGTGTCATGACAGCGCGTGCAGGGGCGCGAGCTCGACGTTGATGCAGGAGATTGCGCAAGGGTACGTAGTCTGTCCGCGCGACACGAGGGCGCAGCTCACCCACATGCACTAGGACCTTCAATTTGTGAGCTTGTCGCCTCTTGGTCGCCTCTTGACACGCTCATGCCACGTAGCCAAAACTTCAACGAGATCATGCCGGCCATCTACGCCCGTTTCATGGAGAAGGAGGCGCGTCAGTGGCGGCAGATCTACAAGGTCAGCAACTGCTTCACGGTGCACTGTCATACAGGGCTGAACCCGCGTAGGCACTGCAACTGCTTGAGTACCTCGTGAAGAATGGCAGCGAGCGAGTGGTCGACGACGCCCGCTCCCACATTGCCACCATTAAAATGCTCCGCAATTTCTATTACATTGACGACAAGGGCAAGGATCAGGGCCTCAACGGTACGTCGTGGTATTGCACTTCGCGGAGATTTGCGTGCTTACACAGCTATAGTGCGGAACAGGTCGAAAGAGCTTGTCGAGTTGCTCAGTGATGTTGACAAGATCCGAGGCGAGCGCAGGAAGGCCAAGCAGAATAAGAGCAAGTATACAGGGATTGGAAATGACCCTATGAGCTTCACATCGAGTGGAAGCCGGTATGGTGGTTTTGGCAGTGACAGCCTTGGATACAGCGGTGGTAATTACAGCGGTGGGGGCTACAGTGGTGGTAGTTATGGTGGTGGCGGCAGCGGAAGTGAGTTACCAAATGCTCCGTTGAGCCACTTGTGCTGACGATGGCATGCTAGGTTATGGGGACAGCTACTCGGGATCAAGCTCGAATGCGGGCGGTTTCCGTGATGATGTCGGGAGGAGAGGCTTCCAGGAGTACGACGCGGGCGACGACGAAGAGCTGCCACGGCGGTCGAATTCCGTCTCCTCCAGACCATCCGCTCAGCGAAGAGGTTCTGCTGCACAAGCATCAACTGCTACGCCAGTCACACCCAGAGCCCCCGAGCCGTCCCCAGCCCCCGTGCTCGACCTGCTCGGGATGGACGACGACTTCGCCAGCGTGCCACCTGCCACCGACAAGGCGCTGCCGGCTCTCGGCCAGCAGACGGCGCCAATAGCGGATGGTAAGCTGGTGTGCGTGTAACGCCTGTAGTCTCTGCTGATCGTGCTGCAGCCCTCGATGACGACTTCGACGACTTCCAGACCGCACCTACCGTCCCACCTGTAGCCGCGGCTCCCGCTGCGCCCGTCCTCGCCCAACCGCAGCCACCGCACCAAATGGCAGCGCCTCTCTTCGCTCAGCAGGCGCCGCTCCAGTCAATGACGGCCCCAGTGCAAAGCATGAGTCCCCCTATACCATCTATGAGTCCCGCCCAAGCTATGCGCCCTGGCATGGCGTCCGCCCCGCAGATGAACATGAACAGGATGAGCATGGGCAGCGCCGGTTTCGCCAGCATGACGGCTTCACCCGCCACGACGACGCCCGCCCGCACGCCGTACATGTCGCCCACGTCGGCGCCCATGCAGCCGTCGATCTTCCCCTCGCAGCCCGCGCGAGCGAACACCATGTCGCCGCCCGCGACGACGACGACGACGGGGACGCCGAAGCCCGCCGCGAGCGCCAACTTCGAGGACTTGTGGTCGATGTCGCTCGGAGGGGGGTCTTCGGCAAGCAAGCCGGGCACGCCGGTGGCGGGCGCGAAGTCGATGAAGGACCTCGAGAGGGAGAAGGCGCAGACCGGTATCTGGGGCGCGGCTCATGCGAGGCCGGCGTCAGGCTCTGGCGGCTTTGGCGTGTTCGCTGGTGCGACGGGTGCGGGGGCTCCGGCAGCGCCGTCCTCGACGCCGGCCGCGCAAGCAGGGAACGGGCTCGACGATCTGCTTTTCTGAGTCGTCGCTCATGTGGTATCGTGTTTCTTAGTATGGGGTTCGGGTGATCTAGAAAACTGTCCATCTATAAGCTCGTCCGGATCCCTTCTTCGGTACGGTCAATTTCCCGAGTGCCTGGGTTGGACATGCTTGCTGTTCCCTGGGAGATATCTCGCCGAACGGTCAGGCGCCGCGACTACATGGTTAGTGTGGCCTTCAGCGGGTGATTGCGCCGTCTCACACAAGTTGCAAGTTTGGCTCCGATTAAGCGCATACCAAGCTGATCATCCGGCCTTGAGCTCTTGAAGAACGGCTTGTATGTATTCTATCTATACTTACGCGCGAGTGAGATACAGGATGCTATTTAATTTTGGTGTGGACTTGGGCTGCTTCGTGGGGCGCCACCTCGAATTCACCGACATCGGGCTCCCAGGAGCGGACGATAAGGGTGCATCAGAATCCCACCTGTCCTCGCCGCCTCGGTGCCTGAGCACACTGGAGAGGTAATGAGGATGGCATGCGGGTCAGCAGCGGCCCCTTTGACGTCGGCCAGATATGCTGGACATATCGTGGACAAAGTGATGATCATGCGACCGGAGAGCCTAGCTATAGCCAGCCGCGCGTACTGACAAGTCAGACGAGTCGGCAAGTCTGTGCGCGGAACACGGTCGGATTGAGGACTGTTTTAGCTGCACGGGCTTACACGCGGCGCAACATAGCCTCGTGGACGAGCACTACAAGAGCGACCCCAGGCGGCGCGCAGACCCCCGTCGAATCCGAGTCCGCCCTCCATGCTGCCCCGCCCGGTCTTCGTCGCCGCCTCGCTTCTCGCGGCCGCTTCGCGCGTTAGCGCCCTCTGGCCCCTTCCCCAAAGCCTCTCCGAGGGTTCGAGCGCGCTGCGCCTCTCTCCCGGCTTCCACATCACCCTCGGGTCCAGCCTCGCGGTCGACGCGCCGTTCGACCTGTACGACGCCATCGGGCGCACCCAGCTCGCGCTCTTCACCGACAACCTCGGCCGTCTCGTCGTCGGCCGCGGCGCGAGCGACGTCGACGCGTTCCAAGGCGCCGCGTACCTCACGGAGCTCCAGCTGTCGCTGGGCTCGGGCTCGACGGTGAACTCTGTCGCGACGGAGGCGCAGAAGCCTATCGGGGAGAGAGACGAGGCTTACACGCTTACCGTGCCCGCGAACGGCTCGGCAGCCACGATCACGGCCACCTCGACGCTTGGACTCTACCGCGGCCTGACGACCTTCGAGCAGCTGTGGTACGAGTACCAGGGGACAGTATATGCCATCAATGCACCCGTTACGATCGAGGACGAGCCTGCCTACGTGAGTCCCTACTGTTCTTTGGTCGAAGATCACTTACTGACCCTGTGACAGCCGTACCGTGGACTGCTCCTCGACACGTCGCGGAACTAGTGGGTCGCTGCACCCTCTTGACATGTTCGTCCTGACCAGCTGCTAGCTTCCCTGTGTCGGATATTCTCCGCACCCTCGATGCGATGAGCCTCGTGAAGCTGAACGAGTTCCACTGGCACGTCGTCGACAGCCAGAGCTTCCCGCTCGAGATCCCCGGCTACGAAGAGCTGGCAACCTACGGCGCGTACGGGCCCGACATGGTGTACTCCGCGAGCGACGTGCAGACCATCGTCTCCTACGCGGGTGCGGTGAGTGCCGCGCCGACCGCCGGCGCGATCTCACGCTGACGCGACCTGTCTTGTGCTTTGTGTCCGTGTCTGCGCAGCGGGGGATCGACGTGATGGTCGAGGTCGACACGCCCGGGCACACGGCCGTGATCGCGGACGCGCACCCGGACTTTGTCGCGTGCAACCAGGCGCGGCCGTGGGCGACGTACGCGAACGAGCCGCCCGCGGGCCAGCTGCGCTTCACGAACGCGACCGTCGCGGCGTGGACCGCGGGCCTCTTCTCCGCGCTCGCGCGCATGTTCCCCTCGCGCCTCGTCAGCACCGGCGGCGACGAGATCAACGTGCCGTGCTACGACGCCGACGCGGAGACGCAGCGCGACCTGAACGCGACCGGCCTCAGCTTCAACGACGCGCTCGCCGGCTTCACGAGCCAGACGCACGCCGCGCTCGAGGCCGCGGGCAAGACGCCCGTCGTCTGGGAGGAGATGGTGCTCGACTACAACCTGACGCTCTCGAACGAGACTTATGTTCTGTGAGTGCGCTGGTCGCGCCGGTGCGTGTTCCGCGGGTGCTCATGGATCTTCTCAGGGTGTGGATCTCGTCCGAGGATGCCAAGGAGGTTGCAGACAAGGGCTTCCGCATCATCCAGGCCCCCTCGAACTACTTCTACCTGGTACGTACCCCGCCTTCTCCCACCGCTGGACTGCACCGATGAGTCGATCCGACAGGACTGCGGCGCGGGAGGCTGGGTCGGCGACTACCCCGCCGGGTGAGTGTTCCCTTCCTTCCTTCCTTCCTTGCACCACCCCGCTCCCCCCGCTGACCGGCCGACCGACAGCAACTCGTGGTGCGAGCCGTTCAAGACGTGGCAGTACGCCTACACGTTCGACCCGCTCGCGAACCTGACCGCCGACCAGTACCCGCTCGTCGCGGGCGGGCAGCACAACCTCTGGGCGGAGCAGTCCGGGCCGGAGAACCTCGACCCGATCGTCTGGCCCCGCGCGGCCGCGTCCGCGGAGGTCTTCTGGAGCGGCGCGGGCGGAAACGTCACCGCCGCCCTCCCGCGCCTGCACGACGTGAGCTTCCGCATGCGCCAGCGCGGCATCAACAGCATCTCCCTCCAGCCGCTCTGGTGCGCGCTGCGCCCGGACGAGTGCGACCTCGACTGGTAGAGACGGCTTGTGGGCATTTGCGTATGACGACGAGACACGAGCGCGCGACGAGGGTTTTTGCTCAGCCTGCGGATCGGAATCTGCGAAAACACGGACGGGGCGAGCTCAGTGAGACAGTCATGATTTACAGATAGTCGATGCTTCATAATTCCGGAGTATGTGTTCGTAGTATTTCGTGGGACCTGCACGGTTTGCTTGGGTGGATTGTTCATTCAGGGACTACGATGCTTTTGGACGTCTAGACTGAGAGGATCGGTACAGGACACCTGAAATGTGAGCGACCTAGGAGTAATAAGCGAGTGAGTGTGGTCGCTGGGTGCGACATATGCTCCTCACATATGTGCGACCATCCTGAGGCGCGTTCTGAATGGGCCATGTACGACCGCTACCAACACATAGCGTACACCAAGAACAGGGACATGAAGCCCGGACCAATAAGTATTGCAGCAACCATGTTATACACACTACGTATTTACAGCATTCCGACCTGTCTGATCATATACATTCCAAACCGCCCTATTGGGTATCAAGGCTCAGCGACAGACACCCAGCGAGGACCATCAATCAGCTCGCCAGCCCACGATCCGAGTACGAAGACGCAACAATAATCTAGTAGTCGTCATAGACGTCGGGACGGTAGCCGCCTGGAGCGCCACCGTACCCGCCCCCGTAGCCTTGGGGCGGACCGCCGTAGCCTCCCTGCTGACCATAGCCAGGTTCGTAGCCTGCACATACATACCAGTCGCGATCAATGCCAAGCAGCCGGCAGTGTCAGAGCTAGCACTCACCTCCTCCGCCGTAGCCGCCGCCGGGAGGACCACCGTATCCACCACCAGGGGGACCACCGTATCCACCGCCAGGAGGACCGCCGTAGCCCCCACCCGGGAAGCCTCCGCCGGGGGGACCCCCGTGCCCGTGCGGGCGGCTGTATCCGCCACCGTAGCCGGGGTTGTAGTCCGCGCCATACCCGCCGTTCTGGCGGAGGTACTCGACGCCATTGGAGCCGTGGCCGTACCGCTCATTCGCGAGGTGGTGCGCCTGCTCGATGGCCTGACGCTTCGCCTTCTCGCGGTCGATGTAGTCGAGACCTGGCCAGCACAAACACAAACACAAACACAAACGCGATATGCGTCTCAGCGATCCCGAGAGGGTGTGGGCGCAGCGGGAGACTCACCCTTCGTCTCGGCGAGCCTGCGCGGCGGCGAGGTGCGCGCGATCAGAGCGGGGGAGGGGCAGAAGAGCGAGGGGGGCGTACGTACTTGTCGATCTCGGCGGCGGCGAAGCCCGCGAGGAGCTCCTTCATGACGGGATGGCTGGGCTCCTGGCCCGTCGCGCGGATGTGGTTCTCGTACGCCTTCATGGCCTCGAAACCGGCCGCGCCCGCGATGGCCTCGTGCGTCCAGGAGCTCTGGTGCTGCTCGGGCACATACTGCGTGTTGTAGATCGTCTCGTTGTGCTGCCGCGCATCGTCGTGTCCAAAGAGGTCGAGGAGGCCCATGTTGCACTAGTCGTGAGCTGGTTGAGAGGGGGAGCAGGAGTTGATGGATGGGATGGGGATAGTTCAGCTAAGTAGTAGTAGCAGCGGTTCAAATACGGGAGCGGCAAGCGCTACTGGGCGCAGTTGCAGTGCCCCATCGCTCCCCGGGCGCATCGCATCGGTCGGCAGTCCAAGACAGCTTCCCACCAGCTGATGTGAATAACAGTGCTGGGCTGTGGCCCATCTGCTCACGGGTCCTCGTCATGCAAGCCGAAGGAGAACCGAGGTGGGGCAGGAGGCGGTGGACACATTCGCCTGTACTGCTCTTTCCGTTTTTGGCAAGCACGCAGTTGAGCGTAATTTCAAGGCACAGCTGGACAGCATTTGGTGGTCAATGCCCCATCTCAACGTTGTCAACCCGTTCATTGTCATGTTCATTCTCGCATGACCTCTGACCGAGGCTTGGCCGCGTCGGTGAACGCCCCGATGTCATGATGTCTCCGCCTGTCGCTGTCAGAAGCAGCAGCAGCATCACGAGATGGAAATGAGAAGGCCGGATGAGACCATCCGGAAGACATTCAAGCTGAAATACATTTGGATCATTACATGCGCGTCTCCACCTACGCGTCTCATCGGCTACGAGTCGTGCGAGACAATTGTCTGGGCAACGCAGCGACCACTGATTTGAAGCAGCGACGATGCCTGCGACGGTTCACGCCGGCCAGTCACTTGACCGATCCTGATTGTTGTGTTGAGATAAGCTGCAGCCTGCATTTCCATCAGGTACTAAACGTGAGTGTGCTGTCCCGGATTTTCAGCTTGACGCTGCGATCGCCCGCCCACTCGAAGCGGACGTTCTCCAGGGTGGCCGCCAACGACATACGCGCTGCAGGAGCAAGTCATTTCCGGCCCCCATCTCACACAGGGCGCGCCCCGACTCACCTTCGTCTCCCACATTGAAGCTCAGCGTCTTGAAGGGCTCCGAGCCGGCGTGGCCCTGGCGGGGCGGCGCGCCGGGCATGAAGAAGCTCGTGAAGCTCGCGCCCACCTTCCACACAAGCACCGTCGACTCCTCCAGCGAGACCGTCACCAGACGCCGGCCGTCCGGGGAGAAGCTGCACGCCGTCGTGCGCTTCTTGTGGCCCTCGAGAACGTACAGCCGCGTGGCGGTCTTCAGGTCGTACATCACCACCGCACCCTCGGACGTCCCGACGGCAAGTCTTTGAGTGGGCATGTGGAAGTCTACTGTAGGGAACCTAAGGATGGAAAGTGATTGTGGATGAGAGGAGCTTTACATGAGAAGAAATGTGCTCACGTCCTGACGAACTGTCCGAGAATCTCCGTTGCAGAGTCCAAGACAGCATCCCGGTTCGCAGTAGAGTTGGGGTCCAGGGACTTGACAACAGCCTCAACCAAACGTGGCAAATTGCTGTACAGCACGAGCGGTTTCTACGAGACGTCAGCACCCGCACCCGACGACCTGGGTGACACGCACGCACCTTGCGTATGATGAAGATGACGAGCTGCATGACCGACCTGCGGTGCTGCACGCTGCGCGGCTGCAGGATGTCGATCGTCAGCGTGGTCATGAACAGCGGCGTGTTGCTGGACGCGATGGCGAGCACGGCCGCGCGCGCCTGCGAGCCGACGTTGTGCGGCGAGATCGCGTCCTTCTTCGGGTTCGTCGCGAGCAGGAACAGCGCGCGGAGCATCTCGACCGCGTCCGTGTGCTGCTGCCAGACCTGGAACCCGCGCGAGCAGAGGTCGATGGCGAGCGCTCGGTAGGGCGACGCTTCGTTGTGCAGGTAGACGTCGATCGACCGGGCGATGTCCGTGAGCGCGCTGCGGGCATGTCAGCTGTGGGTCCCACACGAAGCATATAGGGAACGGACCTAGAGAAGAGAAGTGGATATTTCTCGATGGCTATGGACCCGCATATATGCAGGGCCATTGCGCAGCGTAGAGTATCCCTGCTCGCTTCTTCTGGTACGCAAGGTACTAGGCGAGTGAGACATCAGCCATACTGTCAACATAGTCATTGATGTCAACTCACAATATGGCTGCCAAAACTCAATGGTCTCCGCGGTCTCCAAGTCTGACATCCGCGCAATGCCAGCATCAAACAGGAGCCTGCAAGCACTCCTGACCTCATGCACTGCGCTGCAACTGAGCAGCGCGTTCTTTATGTATCAGGATGCTACCTACCAGTCGATTGCAGCCAGTATTTCGCCAGGATCTGCAAGCTGGGAGTCTTGTACGATGCGCCGACCACTTCTGGTAACGAAGCCGCGTAGAACGTCATCACTGTGTTTGCATCCGGTACGAGTTCTGGCAGATCGTGGCATGGGTTCAGTAGGTTATAGCTCAACAATTACGGCTCACACACCTTCGTGACGCAACAGTGTCTGCAGCAGGGCGATCAACGCGAGAGCGCGCAAAGCGGAAACGTTCGTCGTCACGGTCCAAACCGAGCGCTGCTCAGAGCACAGTGACATCCCATAGCGACTGCGACAGCGGTTAGGACGAGCTTCGTCGACGCGAACCACCATGCTACTCACGCAGAAAGGCCAATAGCAGCGCTCGATCGTTCGACGCCGAGCTTGTCCCGGCAGATCCCATCGATCTCCTTGTTCAGCCCGAATGTCAGCAACGCAGACAAGGTCGCCCGAATGTGGTCTACGCCTATGACTAGGGCTTTTTCAACAGATGCTGCCTCGGCGAATGAGGGAGTACTGTGGCGGACTACGGCTTCCAGGTCAACCAGCACGGTGCCTCCTATATTCAGTCTCATGGGTAAGGAACGTCCTGTCCCACCAGACATCTCCTACGAACCTGAGTCGACTCCTGCAGGAGCAGGCAGTGGGTAGAAGATGCCTTTGCTAGACGGCGTCAGATGGCCGACATACCTACATCACCCAGTCAGCTACCAGATATCCCATGAAACGCCTCGACGCACCAGCTCGACCACCCGCCCTGGTTCAGCATGTCGTCCGTCCGCTCGGCGTTCATGGACCTCCAGAACTCCTGCGTCTTCGAGTCCCAGAGCCGCGCGCGCCCGTCCCGATACAACAGCATCAGGTTGTCGCCGCCGATGTGGATCTGCGTCAGCGGCGCGGAGGACGTGGGCACGAGGAATACGCTGTACGGCGGCGGTCAGCCGGGCGGGGAGGGGAGTTAGCGTGAGGGGCGAGGGCACGAACAACTGGTAG
Source organism: Daedalea quercina L-15889 (assembly GCA_001632345.1). Taxonomy (NCBI): domain Eukaryota; kingdom Fungi; phylum Basidiomycota; class Agaricomycetes; order Polyporales; family Fomitopsidaceae; genus Fomitopsis; species Fomitopsis quercina. The sequence continues at coordinate 27,899 of KV429138.1, forward strand.
TCGTCGATGGCGATGACCGCGATCGTGCCGTCCTGCGAGATGCACAGGGTGCAGCCGCGAAGTCTGCCGATCGTGTCGCCCTTGAGGTGGACCACCTGTGCAAGCGGCGCGGTGAAGAGTGTCCACCGGGCGCGCAACGACAGCGATCTAGCGCAACGCCGATGAGCATCTCCAACCATGGTCGACCCCGCTACTCACTGCAGGTCCCACACGGCTATCGAACCGTCGTCAGCCCCTCCTACCACCCGCTGCTCCTGCGTCCGCTCGTCGTCGACGAGATGCAGGCTCACGATCTCGCCTTGCAACGGGATATCAGAGATGTGCGAGTAGCGTCCACTACCTCTGCCGGATAAGCCCAGGAACGACGAGCGCCGCAGTCGTCCATCGCCTACGTGCGCGCGGCGCAGAGATGGCTGTCGTCAGACACGATGGGTACGTAGAGGAACCTGAACGTACTGCAACCCACAATGATAAGGCCCAGGTCCACCGGGAGCGTGCACGTCGCGCGCACGGCAGAGGACAGCGCAACGGAGTCACATTGAGCTTTCCAGACCCGACGGAGGCCTGTACTGGCCGCTTCGCCCTCGAGGGTCACTTGCTCTATTCTGCGCCGCCCTTTCTTGACAGAGGTACTGAACATGTCTCCGGAGGACGTGATAGCGAGCAGATCGCTGGGGACTAGCTGCACGCTGCGCACCAGCTCGAGTCTTCGTCCACATATGAGCCACACTCCCGGCAACTCAAAGCTGCACATACCTGTTGATAGCCTTCACTTGCTCGTCCGACTTGTCCGTGATAGCGTCGTTGTTAGCGTCTACTTGAACAATCGTGTAGGTCTCAGCACGTTCCTAGGAGCAATCAGCTATCGCGCATCTGAGCAGCCGAGTGTGGTTACCGGGAACAGCACCGTGAGCATCTCGGCACTCGCCCAGTCGATGTCCTTGACGCCGTCGAGTTGCTGCGCGACGAGATGCTCCACCGATCCCTCGCGCCAGTCGAAAACCTGTCCAGGAGTGAGAATACCAACACTACACGCAAAAGGGCGGCGGTACCACGAGCGCAGAGTCCGACCAACACCCGACGCGCACACGATACCCGTCCGCGAAGGCACGCATGCCAACGAGCGCGCCGTCCAGCGGCAGCGCGCCGAGGTCGGCGGGGTCGCCCAGGCGGACGAGCGAGCGTCCGCCCTTGTCCGCGTCCGCGTCCGCGCCCTCCACGCGTTCCCGCGACAGCACCCTCAGCGCCTCCTTGAACGACTTCGGCAGTGGCAGCGCCGCGCGTGCGCCCGCGTCCTTCGCGTCGTTGTCCGCGTTCGCGACGGCCTCCGCGATGGCGAGCGCACGCGCAGCGAGGCGGCGCGTGGACGAGACGGTGAGCACCGCGAGGGCACCTGTGGGGCGTCAGCGGCGGGACGTGCGCGCGCGCAGCGCAGGGGGGAAGAAAGGGGCTCACCGTCGGCGCGCGCGTGCAGCCCGACGCCCTCCGCGGTCCCGTCGAGGCACCAGTCGTCCAGCTTCACGAGGGTCATCGCGCGCCCGTCGCTGTGCGGCCCCGGGCGGATGGCGTACGCCGCGAGCCGCGTGTGTTCTTCGTGCTCGTCGTCGAGCCCGTCCGCGAGCTGGTTGATCCCGCTCGACTCGTCGCTCGACGCGCACGCCAGGATGATGCTGGACTGCCGGTGCGGGGCATCGCGTTCAGCCTGCATGCACGGACCCGGTCGGAGCGGACGGGCGCACCTCTCCGAGCAGACCCAGGTGGAGGCTCTTCCAGATCCACAGCGCGGGCGCGGGCCGCCGCGTCTTCGCGCCGCTCTGAGCCGCGCGCTCGCCGTCCAAGGCGACGGCGGCGACGCAGGACCCGTCGGAGGTGGCGTGGACGGATATGTTTCTGTGCACGAGAGCTGTGAGCCTGTATATAGCGTAGGATCGCCGGGCGTGGTGGTTACCCTGCTTCTTGCAGACAAATGAGGTACCGCCCGGAATCGTAGAGCTTGAATGCCCGGACGGCGTGTAGGTACCCGTACTTCGGAGGGAAGACATGGCACGTCAGCGAGAGGCCATTGAAGCCCTCGGGTGATTCCAGTATAGAAGGCGAGGGGGGAGGAGGGGACGGTGGAGTCAAACCAGGCGAGGTCTTCGCAGAGGGCGCCGGGGACAGTGCTCGCAGTCTCGGACTGCGCGCCTCCCCGCCCTTGTCCAAGCTGCTGCCCCTGTCCGCGTTCGGCGAGAGCAGCAGCTCACTCTGCGTCTTCTCCTTTTCCTTGACGCCCTTACCCTTGAGCATGCCCTTCATCCTCTCCGCTTCCTCGTCGAAGTCGACGTAGTTCTTGGGGGCCTCCGCCTGCTCCGTCGTCACGGACGACACCGCACGCGTCCGGGAGACGTGGAACGGCGACAGGCCTGATCGTGCGGACGACGGCGAGCGCGAGCGCGAGCTCGAGAGGCCGAGCCCGCCGTACCGGAGCGGGCTCGTAGGCCTCGAGCTATTGGACGGCCGAGGAGGGCGGCTTGCGGAGGACTCGATGGAGCTCCGCCTTCGAACCTCTTGTGGGCGCGGTGCGGACGAGTGGAAGAGGTAGAACGTCCCGTCTTCGCAGCCAAGAGCGAGCGAACGCGTCGAGCCGTCGGACTGGGGCGCAGGTTGGCCCCATGACTCTAGGCATGTCGGTGCGGCGAGCGAGCAGCTCCAGTCGACGACGTCGGGCTCTGGATCCGCAGGGCGCGCGTCCAAGAGAGGGGAAAAGGTGAGAGGAAACATGAGAGTGTTTGTGGCCATGGCGAGGGCGAATCGGATGTTGAGCACGGTCGAAGCAACGGATGTGGATGCGCACAAGGAGCCTGATGCTCGCGAGTATCGCACCTTCTCCGATGCAGATATTTCCTTTAACTCCTTCGTGAAAGTTATATGCACGAATGTGGATGCAAGTTGCTGTACTAAGTGTAGCCGTATGCGTATGTCACTGGAAGTCATTTACACCGTACTTACTGGCAAAAACGCTCGGAGTATGTTCGGAGTAAGTACCACAACAGGTTTCGCTGTCTCAGGTGCGCGGTGACGCTCCCTCTCGAACCTCCAACTGCTTCGTCTCACTTCTACTCAGTACCTGCTGCATCTGGTCCAGAACACAGATCCTTGAAGGGAGGCGGCGTTCTGAGCGCCGGAGTGTCACCTCACCGTTTGTCATCTAGCCAGTTCGTCGAACCGGCCGGGTCCCACGCGACCATACGATTGGCCAGCAGTGTGTATCGCGGGCAATCTAGCGGATATCCGTGTTGCGAGCAGGCCAGTTGTTTCTTTGTCTACGTCCTGCTCCACTCGCCTTCCTCTGACTCGCCCCCTTGGGGAGCCGAAAGCTCACTTGGCTGCGGCTCATACCTGCGCAGTCTGCCAATACGTCTCCGTGGTCCCGGCCAATGTTCCTCTGGCGCGCCGTACTCGCCCGAACGTCCACCTTCCACTTCGGATATTCGTGCAGGATATTCAGCTACCAATGGCCATCGCTCCATTACAGGCCGATGTGCACAGCCTCGGGCGTCCAGTACACACTGGTTGGCTGCATATGGCCCGAGAATGCCGCGCCCCAGTCTGCTGCAGTGCCATTGACAGAGTGGGGTTGCACAGGTTGGCGTGCACAGCCTCCACGCATCGGTGCTTTCTGGTTTCTAGCGTCTAATGTCGCGCGTCTCCGCACTGTACACGGGCCTTGGGCACGATTCGATTGGTCGTCCTATATTGTGGGTAATTTCGGGGAGGAGGCGTTGGCGAGTATGTGGACGAGGGAGCCATGCACTCGCCGAATGTGCCCTTTCTCAGAGAAATAGGTTTTCGTATGGGGCGCCGAGCCGTATACGTCCTTCCTGAAGAGGACGCGAGGGCTATTGGGTTTCCTTTGGGGGCTCACATTCTCACGGAAACGCAGATTAGATTTGCTACGCAGCCGTGGCACCCTCGGCCAATTAACACACGCGCCCCACGCTCTACTCTCAGAGTCACAAACCACATACGCATGCGCGGGTCAAAATGTCGCTCAGACGCGGTTTCGTCCGTTCGGTAGGAGGACACTTCGGACTGGTCTTAAGAACGGCGCCCCCGCTCGAGGCAGCCTTCACATTCGCCTCCTCCCACCTGCACAGTACGCTGTGCAAACAGCCGCCATCGAACGGAGTGCAGCACCGCCCCTCGCACTGGTGTGAGGGTTTGCACACTCGCGAGGACCATCCTATCTCTTTTGCTCTCTTACTCCGAACACCGCCAGGCACTCGTTCAGGTCGTAAGCACCCAACGGCTCTCCTCAGTCCGAGAGGTGAGCATCCAAAGGCTCTATCCAGTCGAGGTGACTCACCTAGACATAGCATCTTCAAAACTCACTCGATGGTTACCACTGCTCAAATCCTGTTCGCTATAAGCGACAGGGAGACAAATCAGAGTGCGGTATGCGAGGCGGGCGCTGTCAACAATGGGGAGGGGGATAGCGGTCGCATGAAGCCGCGCACCATCGTGGCTATGGTCGTCTTCATAGGTAAATAGCTCCCTCTTTGCGGCGTCGTCCGTGCGTCGACGTCTCGGGGAGCTCATTGTCGTACGGTTCCCCCAATGTAGTTCTGTTCTCCGCCGCTTTCGTCGTCCTGATCATGCTCGCCTGGCCGCACCACCGCACCACCGCCCTCGCCGCACGCAGCCAGCAGACGCAGCGTCGCAGCGGGGCCCCCACTGCGGCCGTTCCGCCCGCACGGCAGCCCCACAGGCAGCCCACCGCGGAGCTCGACCCGCCCCCGCCGTACACCGCGAGTCGTCTCCCGCCGTACGACGGGTGGTCGCACTCCGAAGCCGCCGCGGAGGGGAGCGTGTCCATGCACGCCATCGCGTCCGGGTCGTCGCCCTCGCTCCCCCTCCGGCAGCCCACCCCCGCAACGTCATCCCGCGTCCTCGACTCGGCCCGTGCGGGCGCCCCTGCAGATGCCGAGCTGCAGGCGCCCCCGGCCGCGCACGTCGCCCATCGCGATCTTGAATAGCAGGACGTCGATCCCGGGCTCGCACTGCCTCTCTCGACGGACATCATTCACGACCGGCCATGACCCCCACGATCTTGTATACCTCGGCAATAGATACCCGCACCACCCACATCGTCTCGACGACGTCTATGCGTCACTTATACATGTCTAAACGTCTAGCGTACTGGACTCTAACATCGCTGCTGTTACTGCTGCGTGCCCCATCCGCGTCCCCGTCCAATCCCACCACTGTAGTCTCATCGCGCGCGTCCTTGTTTCCCTGATCCCGTCATATTGCTGTCTCGCTATCTTGTTTGCACATGTAACACGCCACATTTGGCGCTCTGTAATGCATACTTAGCAATGCTTGAATCTGCTGCTTAGGGCCTGTTCGGTAGCGCGGAAGCGGTTTCCGTGCTACCGAACAAGGCCTTTTATTAAATACTATCCAATTTGGGCGCGTCCGACAGTCGTGTGCGCAGCTAGCGCTCCGCACACAGCCTGTGCTTGGCCATGGGTCTGCCACAATGGTCCGGATTTATCAGCCACAACGCGCTGGTCATGATACGGTACAGCACTGATCTGCACAACGACGAGAGGTCATGGAGAGAGAGTCAGCGGTGGGAGGGGGCCGGCCGAGGGTACATAGGAAATTGGAATGTAGTAAGTGCCAAGCGGCGCCCAAGCGCGCGTGAGAAAGCGGGGAGTGCGCATGCATGCACAAGCTGTGCTCGTACGCAGCGGCGTCGCACTCTACATATTCCTCCCATCGCCCCCGCCGCTCCCTCCACTATCCCTATTCCTGCCCTAATATACCTACCTCTTTCACCCTCGCCGACGAGGACCGCCCGCACCGACCCTCGACGCCCACGCACGTTACGACCCTCTCGCCTGGACGCCCGCACGCCTGGTGACTAACGCCCCGCGCGGCTGCTAATACTCACTGCTCAGGCCTAGTCAGTGCTACCTCCACCATGGCCTCGTACCCGGCATACGGCACCCCCCGCGCGTCCCCGACGCCCTACACGAGCGCCGCGCCCGCCGCGGCCGGCGACGGCCAGTTCTACCCGCCCGGCGCGAGCCGCATCTCGCTGGACGACGAGCCGCGCGCGTACAAGAAGACCGGCGCCGCCACCGTCGTCGACATGCGTGCGGTCACCCGCACGCCGAGCCCGACGCCGAGCGAGGCGGAGGAGCTCACGAAGACGTCCGTGTTCGACTGGAAGGCGATGTCGCACTGGCGGTATTGGGTCAGGAGGGAATGGTTATGTGCGTGTCCCTCCCGCTGCTTCTCTTCTCGACTTTGTCTGGTAGCATTCTCTCTGTGTGTATGTGTGTGTGCGTGCGCGCGCACGATGGCTGCGCTGGTTGCCTGATGGGTGGGCGCCGCCGTTGTTCGCGTCGGCGGCGGCTTGCTGCGCTGAGATGCGTGCTAGGGTGGCGAAGTCCGGGCTTCGCGGATTCACATCGGCGTGGACACTTCGGGCCTGCCTGCTTCTCCGGAAACACCGGGAGCTGCCTCCAGCCTGTTTTCAGTGCCCCGGTGGTCATCATAGACCCTCTGCAGGCCTTCAGCCTCGTCTGCGAGCTGGTCGTCGCGGTCATCTCGTGCGGTGGCGACAACAACAAGCGCGTAGTGACGCCATTGTTCAGCAACACTTGACTTGACGCCTTGGCGTCCCGCCGTGCGCCTCGACTCCCTGCTGCGAGTCTGCTGACCCGACCTCCCTTCGCGATAGTAGCGAGGGCCGCTGAAGACGGAACCCTGCAATTTAGCGTCGGTTAGGAAGCGCCTTGCCTCGCTCGCCCCAGTGTGCACAAGGTCGTCTTGTGTATGCCCTCATTCCCGGCCCCATGCCCGTGCCCGTCCACGAGCCATGCTACTTGTTTTGCTGTCTACTTGCTTCGCTGTCTACGGCCCAAGGCTCTGTGTGGGTGCGGCAATACTGACCGGATGTCGTGCACACAGGGTATTATGTCATCTTCTTCATCGCTATGATCGCGGCGATTCTCTTCACGGTATTCCACACACAAATTGTCAAATGGATGCAGCCAGGTGCCACCAAGATTCATGAGTACGTCGTCTTCCGGTCGTGTGGCTGGGACCACAGAAGGCTTACAGTGTCGTTCCTTTCGCCAGTCTTCCAGCCGGCTGGCTCATACCTATTGCCATCCTGTTCGTCATCTCCTTCCCTCCGGTGAGCGTCTGCCATACCTCCTTGCCTCCCTCTCCTTATCCTCATTGCGATTTGGATGCATAGCTCTTCGGTCACGAAATTGTCGCGATCCTCTGTGGTCTCGTCTGGGGCCTTGGAGTCGGCTTTGCTATCGTGTGCGCCGGGACGTTCCTCGGTGAACTCGGCAACTTCTAGTAAGCTGGGCACACTGCCTGCGCGCTGTGTGTACTGATGTGCTTGCGCAGTGCGTTTAAGTACTGCTGCTCCGCCCGCGGCGAGAAGCTCGAAAAGACAGACCTTCGTTATGCATGCATGGCCAAGGTTGTGCGAGAGGGCGGGGTCAAGGTCGCGCTCATCACGCGTATGAGTGCCATCCCGGGACACTGTGAATCTCTCCTCATTTACCCTGGAAAGCACTGCTAATTGCCCTGCCTCTAGTCTCCACTGCCGTGTTCTCCACCTGCGGTATGAGCGTCTGGACGTTCCTCATCTCCGCCTTCCTCTCGCTGCCTAAGCAGTTCATCACCGTGTACCTCGGCGTGGCCCTCGAGCAGTCGGACAGCGGCGGCGGGAGCACGAGCAGCAAGGCCTTGGAGGACGTCGTCGTCGGACTCACCGTCGTCATCACGTTCGCGGCGATGTGGTACATCTTCCGCCTCATGAACAGGGCCAAGCCCGAGGTCATCTACGAGCGGCGGAAGGCGAGGTAAGCAGCGCTCCTGCGTCCCACAGCGATCCCCCGTACTGACGCCTCTCGCCACAGGCAAGCCAAGCTCATGGGCCTAGGCTCCGGCCCGTACGCCAACATGCAGTCGACCGCCTCCGTCGCGGCGTTCAACCCGAGCGCGTCCGACGAGTCGCAGGTGCCGCTCACCGCGCACAGCGAGACGTTCGGCGCCGCGGCCTACCAGCAGTGGGACGCGTCCGGGCGCGCGGTCGGCACCGCGGGCGACCCCCGGCTGTACGTCCCCGAGCCGCGCCGCGCCGTGCCGATCCGCCCGCTCGCGGAGGCGCCGACGCACCGCCCGCAGGGCGCGCGCGCGGACTCGGGCGCGAGCATGGGCAGCGCGTACCAGATGAGCGAGCGCGGCGCGTATCAGAGCGCGCCGATGCGGAGCGACACCGCGCTGACGAACCCGTACCCGCACCCGTACGCGCAGGCTCAGGCGCAGGCGAGCGCGTCGCCGGTGCGGCCGACGTTCACGGCAAGCCCGCCGCCGATGCGCCCGGCGTACACCGCGAGCCCGCCGCCGATCGCCCCGCCCGTCTCCGCACCCGCACACGCGAACCCGCCGCAGTCCCCGCCGAGCACGAGGCCGCCCCAGACGGCGCCGGTGCCGCAGTACTCGTACGGCGTGCAGGCAGTGCCCTCGCCCCCGCCGATGCCGAACCCGTTCGGCGCGCAGGCAGTGTCTTCGCCGCCGTTGATACCGAACGCGTACGCGGGCTACGCGCCGTCGCCCCCGCCTGCGAACCCGACGAATCCGTTCAGCCCCGCATACGGCTCGGGGAGCGCGCCGTCGACGCCGCCGGCACACGTGCAGAGCCAGTACACGGGTGGTGGGTACCCGTATGCAGCGCAGGCGCAGGTACAGATGCCGGGGACGGCGCCGCTCCCGCCGAACTACTCCTCGCAGGCGTTCGGGCAGCAGCAGGGCACGCCGCATCAGTACCCGCAGACGGCGATGCCGCCGAGCTACTCGTCTGACTTGCGATGAAGACCTTGACTTTGACATTGAGTTGGATCGAGGCGGCCGGGCGCCGCGCTGTTGCCGTTGTGTGTCTGGACGTGGACGTGGACGTGGACGTGGACGCGAGCTGCGTCGAGGGACAGTGTACATTAGGGATACCCTGCCGTACATACCAGCATACTTTTTGTTTTCATTTCTGAGACATATTACTAAGTAGTAAGTAGTGCCAGACGATTGTTCTCTTGCAGCCTGTGGTGTATTGTATGCGCTGGAGTGAGCATGCACGACGGACGGTTTCAACTTTCCAGACTGGATGTAAGTTATTGCAGTCGCCACATCGGCGAATACGTCAGCGCGCGGCGAGTCGTCGAGATTGAACAAGTCGACAGGATAATAGCACTGCCAAGCAGCATGAAGTGACAATGGTTGGACGTTACTAAGACTGCCTACCCCACCTACGAAAAGGTCTCCTTTATGGTTTGCCTAGGGGAGACTAGGTTTGAATTTGAGCGCCGGTGTGTGGACGACTTGTGTGATAATGTGATGGGCAGGCCGGTTTCCCTCCTACAATTACTACACTCTTCCCTACTTCCTGCACTCTAATCATCGCCTTCACGAGATCGCGAGTATCGCCATTCACGATTGACATTGGAGTCCTGTCTGCAAAACTCAGTGCTTCAACGACCTCCTCAAATTCCCTATATTACAGGTCCCTACGTCCACTGAGTTTCTGACTCGCCATGGTTCTCTTTTTCAAATCAACAGGTAAGGTGTCCTAGCATCGCTGCCTCGGCTTCTCAGACTCAGATTGCAGTCGTGACTAGCCATCGATCCGCCGGCGGTGGTGTACATGGGTAAAGACAAGGTCGAGAGTACGTTGCGCAGCTCCTCCTCTCGCAGCCTTCCTTGTGAACTCAGACCGCAGCGCCCCGCGACAGATGAAGACCTCATCAAGTACGCCTGGCCTCAGGACGTCTGGTTCCACGTCGACAAGCTCTCGTCCGCGCACGTCTACCTGCGCATGCCCGAGGGCATGTCCTGGGAGGCCATCCCGGAGCCGCTCCTCGTCGACTGCGCCCAGCTCGTCAAGGCGAACTCAATCGAAGGTCCGTCTCCCGCGTGCCCCACGCAGCCGCGCCGTTGACGTGTGTGCCCACCAGGGAACAAGAAGGACAACCTCACGATCATCTACACGCCCGCAGATAACCTCAAGGTGCGTCACTGACCTTCCCCATGCGACGACCGCGTCTCACAACCCGGGTCCACGCCTCCAGAAAACGGGCGATATGGCCGTAGGCCAGGTCTCGTTCCACAGCGATAAGCGGGTGAGCGTCCCCCCAGTCTCCATCCGCGCCGCGTAGCGCAGCCCCGAGCCCCGCGCGCGCTCCGCACTGCTGCCCCCCACTGACGCAGGCCCGGTACAGGTCAAACGAAGTGCGTCCCTCTGCTTCTGCCTCGAAACCCCTGTCCGTGTGAATGATGTGCAGCCCACGTCGCGAAGCGCGAGAACCCGATAGTGAACCGGCTCAACAAGACCAAGGCCGAGCGGCAGGTCGACCACGAGCAGGAGCGCGTCGACCGTATCAAGAAGGAGACCGCCGCCCGCCGGGCGGCGGCGTTGCAGAAGGTGCGTCCGTGTGCGGTGAACGGCTACTCGCCGCTGTATTTGCCTGCGGGCGCCCACCGGTGACTCACGGGCATTGACTATTGGATATGTAGAAGAAGGCGGACGAAGAGCTCGCGCGCCAACGGGCGGCAGAGAAGCAGGCCCGCTCTTACGACACGCTGTTCGACCAGCAGGCGGAAGAGGACGACGACGATGCCGTGGACGCCCCCAAGCGGTCCGTGCGTGAGATGGAAGAGGACTTCATGTAGCAGTGTCGCGGATCCGGGGTGCATATGCGCATGTACAATCGATCAGATTCGATGGTGTTGCATCGCCGGAGGTACCGAATGTTCAGGGTGCCCTTCCGAGACATGGCCGTGAAATGCTAGTCAAACACCACTGACACTGCTTCGAGCGAGGACCCGTGTTGCATTACATGGTCATGCGCGCGGTTCACATGTTGAGCCATGAAGGACTACTGGTGCGAACTCCTGACGTACTCCCGACTTTGGAGTGTGCTAACCTTTAATGTACAGAAGAAATCGTACCTCAGTCTTGCTGTATTTCTGCGACGCAAGACCGGGGTGCCCGTGTCCAGGCATCCGGGGAGCGTGCGCGATGGGATTTTGCGCCCCAGCAACGTCAACTCGGGGCTGGACAGTCATGGTTGTTGCTGCGTGATGCGGTGGCTCGCAGTCTCGACTGTGCTACAGTGCGCCCAGTTGCTTGTCATCAAGTCCCCGAGGCGCGAACGACTCCATCACCGGTGATATGACCCTGCTGCATGGGATACTCAGCCGCTGCCCCGAGTGGTCTCAAGCACGTACGTGTTGAGCGTGGATTTCTTCGTTGATCATCCCACAATGCCCGCATAGCTGCAGTTGGACATGCAGCGTCATGTGCCCGCGCCTCTGAAAGGTGGATCTCAAGTGAGGCTCAACGAATGTCTGGTACTGAGCAGGTATCTGCCACGAGGGCGATAAAATTCTGACCGCCAGTGCTCGCTTTGTCACGCTGTGTATCAATGATTGAATAGACACTGTCCGATATGCGGTGCGCTCACCTTGGACCCAAGGATGGGAAGATCTACGAGACGCTTGTGATCCGAATGCAGGTTCCGCCGGCGTTCGCCCAGTTCTCTCCGAAGGAAGTCTTACTCAGGGTCCACGATGGACGCAGGGCGGTAATCCTAACTAGGACCGATTTGAGTCGCTATGCGGGAACCCGGCTCTCCTTCAGTCAGCTACTATAAGACAGCCCTCCGAATTCACACCTTCCTCCACACCGGACTCGTCTCCTGCGCATAGCTGCTGAATTGCAAAGCTCTTCGCGATGTCCGCCAGCATTCCGAGCCCTGATGTTGACCCATCGGTGAACTGGTCACCCTACGTGAAGGCGTTGTACGTGCGGCGCGCGGAGCCGCCCTTGGGCGCAGTCGGTACTGTCTACCCTGACAAGCTGGAGCAAGCGGCGAAGGAGAAGCTGCAGCAGAGGGGTCGCGAAGGTGAGGAGCAGACGTGTGGATCCCGAGCCGCGAAGCTCTGACGTATGGCGATCCCGCGGATCGTCGTCTGCTTCGCACGACGTTCTCAGATGCGTTCATGTACGTGTACGGAAGTGCCGGTACGTGGGGGACGCACGAGAGCAACATCAGAGAGTTCAGTAAATGGAAGATCATCCCGCGGATGATGACGGACGCCTCGAATCGCAACATCGAGGTATGCATCCGACTAGCAATTGCAGATCGCCCCGCGAAGCTCACCGTGCGCGCTTGCAGACAACCCTCTTCGGCGTGAGGCACCCTTCGCCAGTTCTCCTCGCGCCGATCGGTGTCCAGGGCATCGTGCACTCCGATGGAGAGACTGCAAGTTCTGGTGCTGCAGGGAAACTTGGCGTGCCCTACATCATGAGCACCGCGTCAACACGGTCCATCGAGGCAGTCGCAAAGGCCAATGGACCTAACGCCCACCGTTGGTACCAGCTCTACTGGTGCGTCCCCTCCGTTGAACTCTGGAATCTCAGTCCTTACCAGTCGTGCATAGGCCTCGGCATGACGACGTGACGATCTCGCTCCTGCAGCGCATCAAAGCTTCGGGCTTCAGCACGCTCGTCATCACGCTCGACACCATGGTCCTGGGCTGGCGCCCGCACGACGTCCAGACCGCCTATCTGCCATTCCTGCAGGGCGTTGGTTGCCACATCGGCTTCACGGACCCTGTGTTCATGAAGCGACACGGTGAGGAGCCATTCCCGCTCGACAGCCGTCCCGAGTTCCCGTACGACCCGGACAAGGTCGACGAGCGGATCCTGGGCGGCGATGCGAGGGCGAAGCGGACCGCTGAACTGGGTGTCGAGTGGATCTCGGAGGTTACGTCGGGCTGGTTCAGGACCTGGGAACACTTGCCGTTCATCCGGCAACATTGGGATGGACCCGTCATCTTAAAGGGGATCATGTGCTCGGAGGTAAAAGCAATAGTCTCCTCAGATTCGCGAACTTGCGTGGTTGAGACCGCTTTCAACAGGACGCCGAGCTCGCCATCGACCATGGCGTCGAGGGCATCGTCGTGTCGAACCACGGTACGCCTTCGTCGTTGAACTGCACGCGTTGCGATAGCTGAACCCTGCGCATAGGTGGTCGGCAGGTAGACGGATGCATCTCTACCCTCTACGCTCTGCATGAGATCATGCAGAGCCCCAAAGTCCGCGAAGCGCAGGCGTCCGGCAAATTCACAGTCCTCATAGACTCGGGCATCCGCACTGGCGCCGATGTCATCAAGGCGATCGCCCTCGGTGCCGATGCAGTGCTATGTGAGTACTCGTCCCCGCCTTCTCCCTAGAAGGCCCAAAGCTGACTGACGCTGCGATTATGTGGGAACAGACGGCCGCCCATTCATGTATGCCTTGACTCTCGGCGGCCAGAAGGGCGTCGAGCACCAGATCAAGGCGCTCCTCGCGGACACGGAGACGTCGCTCGGACTGAGTGGCTACTCGAATCTGGACGAGATTCGTGGCAAGTGGCAGAAGGTCTTGGTTAAGGACTGAGTATCTAGAAGCTGTAAGTTATCTCAGAGGAGATAATGTGGGACGGAGCGCGCGGAAGTCTGTACGATCTAGCATTGTATCTCATAGAGGGTAGTATATCATATTGAGAACTCACCGAGTGACAGACACTGTTCTACGGATTGTGGAATTCAGCGCCGAAGCGCGCCTGCGAGGTGCAAAGAAATGCATCGCCGGAGGGTGTCATGAGCGCTGATATTTCAGTATACTGCATCTGTGTCTGCGTGCGGTACGGTAGGTCGGACGACACTAAATGGACCTAACTCACGACGGCAGCCATTTCCTCCACCCGCTCTCATTCCACCCGTTCTCGAATTCTTCTTCTGAGAAGCGCTGGACCGCCCATGTCCTGGCCCGCTGTCGCAGCGCCAAGTCTTCTCCAGGCGGGAGAGTCAAGACCGTGTGGAAAGCCTCTGCGAATGTTTCGGGAGAAGTAGCATGGTACCCTGTCAGGAGGACATCCAACATTACGACAGCGCGGAAGAGCGATGGAGGAGATAATGCGTACCGGTGGGCTCTCCGTTGAATGGCACGACGATATCGTTCAGCGGTCCTCCAGATGCGTGAGTGACCGGGATGACACCGGCCGCCTGCCAAGTCAGACGTGAGCTTCCGCCCCCTCTTTCAAACTTGAGAGAAATACCATGAATTCGACGACATTGATGCCGAAATGCTCATCGACCATGGTGCTTAGACCAATGCTAGCTCTTGAGAGCCAGTTCAGCATAACAGGGAACGAAGCGTTCACGACGAATTCGACATGTTCCTGATGAAGGACATCAGGAGGCATGTATTGATCAAAGTGTGACGGACTCTACCTCAATGCCAAGCTCTTTAGCTAGTGCCTTGAGGCCCTCGACTCGAGCAGCATCCTCTGCATTGCGGCTGCCTCCGACGAGGACCAACTGCACATGTGCTTCGCCGGGTTTGCCGTACTCAGGATGAGAAACCAGCAGACGATGGAAGGCATGTAGTTGTGCTGCATGATCCTTTTCAGGTCTAGCGTTGGCGTGAGCATAACGGTCGACAAAGAGCGCATATACTCACCGAAACTGCGCTAAACTGAGAATCACCCGTTCTCGCCCCTCGAGAGTGAACTTCGCCATCTCCCGGGTATCACAGGGAGGATATACAATACGAGCTGACTTCAGTGTTTGAGAGGGTCGAAGGAAGCGGAGAAGCACTAGCGGAGTGCACATATGCAGGGTATCGAGCAGATGATCAGTGTGTTGCAGAATGGAATCGACGTGGTTCTTGGTCCAAGAGGAGTTGACCATAAGGAAGCTCGCTTGACGGAGGGAGTTTGCATAGTAGTACATGAAGACACGGTAATACCTGTGGCGTTCGTGAGCATGGATTGTCACGGAACGCACCAGACCAGCATCAGTCGACCATCGGTCGAAACGTTGGCTGCACAAGTCATCATAGCTGCCGGGTGTCTAGGACAAGTATCCGCCGTGCAAAACCGACAGCTGCCGTAGCTCTTGCCGCGGCCATAATAAGACAGGCCGCCGGTGGATGGGAAAAGGTAGGTTGCACCTACAGGAGTTTTCCTTTACTCAGCACGTCCGATGAAGATATCGCATCGGAATTCGTATGCCATTTCTTCCGTGACCTCACCCTTTCCAGCATGTCGGTGCTGATGGTCGGGTAGTGGACATACGCGCCCACGGGCGCATTCCCCAGCAGCCTTACAACGTGGAAGGTGAAGGCATAGCCCATGGTATCTGAAGAATGCACGGTAACCGTCGGTGTCATGGAATATCGAAGACACCGAACGTACCAATGAATAAGTCTGGCATAAGTTTCGACATAGCTTCCCATGCTAGGTACATCGACCCAAGGCTTTGTCCCAGGAGTGTAAAGCGAGGCCATGCAGAGTCCTCGACTAGGTGTCTCGAGTTCAGGAACACGAAATGCAGTGTTTGCGGGGACAAGTCGATGTCAAACCGTGTCTAGCAGTGATCGTTAGTGCATCCTTAGATACCTCGTATGTCTTCTGTAACGCACCTTCACTTTGCTGAGGATTTGCTCCTTCGTTGCGTCAACGTCGCCACTGTATACAATGCTAATGATGTCAGGCTCGTCACGCTGCAGCATCGAGATTGCCGTCCAGAGCACACGCTCCCCGCCTCCGCCTGCATTGCTTCATACGAAAGCTATGTAAATCAGAGGACCATTGCGAGGAAATTTATCATATGCATTACCAGTATGGATGAAAGAACCCGACGAATTTCTTCTTATGCGTATCCGTTGTTTTCAGCTCGTACAGAACAGCCTTCTTACGGTCCGCATTTCCACTCCGTATGCGGCGGATTGCTGAGAACACGGAGTACAACAGCAGCCAGACAAGACCGGTTGCGACGGCAAGCACATTCATGTCAGTCCCTTCTGTGCTCTCTGGGATGGCGATGGGCTCTAGGAGTAGCGGAGATGATGGCAGACGAAACCACGCAGTAGCGATGCTCTCAAGCTTGAGCGCGGTGCCACGTTCGCGCCTTTCTGAGTTCTCTCAGCCACTCTCCGACTCCGTTGCGCGTCGCGTCGACTCAAGATAATCACGTGCAGGGTAACTTTAAAGTGCATCCTCGCCATAAATCGCATACTTGAGACTGGGTAAACACAAGTACAAGTACGTACGTACGGTTTGTTATTTTGACCAACATCTAGTGCTACTAGCGACTGATGGTACAACAGCTCTACGGATACAGTGACTGACCGCCAAACGCGGATCCCTACATCGGCTGTTCAAGAGTAAGCGCAGACCAGGTGCTAGAATAACTGGATCTAGCACTGTCCGTCTCGTCCGATATCACGAACACATTGGACGATACGTTACTTGCGGCTGGGCGAGGTGGCTCGGCCGCGGTAGGGGTTTCCTGCACGACCACGACCTCTGAAAGGTTGATAGGTGGCGCCTCTGAATCGTCTTCTACGAACGCGGCGGGCTGTCGATCGACAAACGGGTCATCCCCGGGCTCCTCAGACGTGAAGGACGGACCCGTCGGAGATAGGGGCGACTTCGCCGCGAAGGGATCGACGCTGAGCATCGAAGATGGCCGATTGTCAGCGAAAGGGTCCTCAGTCTGGAGGGAAGGCCGGCGGCTGCCCGGCCCGCTCGGTGATAGTGGCAACACATTCCGTATAATGGGACTGAGGAACCCTCCTCGTATCGGCGTCCCCGCTACATAGGCAGGTGGAGGCGAGAAGGGGGGCGGAGGCGTGTTCGGGCCGTAATCGAACACGACGCGGCGAGACGGCGTCGGAGAACAAGCATAGGGAAAGTCCTGCTCTCGCGGAGACCAGGGCGAGAGTAAGGCAGACGGTGGTTTCTCCATCTGAGCGAGATTGGCCTTGTCCCAGTCGGAATACGCGGTGTCGTCGAGGACCGCATAGCGCTTGCGGTCCTTCGGCGTGCGGGGCGTGAGTGTGTGAGGGCTCCGCGGGGAGAGGACGTCGGCCGCAGGAGGGATGTGGAGGTTCAGGCGCAGTTGCGTCGCAAACTTCTCCCGGATGTGCTGTCGGTCGGGCTTGTCTTGCGGGGCAAGCTTAAAGGAGCGTGGAGTGTTCGGCTTCTGCGACTCGTCTAGCCCGGGAGGCTTGCGAGGCGATAAGCGTTTAAGGAGTGAGAGTAGTTTGGTGAAAGCACCCCGGATAGCACGGACGACGGGACGGTCGGGTTCCGGCGGTGAGACGACCAGGACACGGGTACGGTATTTGGGTGTAGGCGCTGTCTTGCGGCGGTGGAAGCAAGGTATGAGCTGATAGCTCACCACCAGCAGGAATAGGCACACTAGGGGGCGAGAACGTGTCGTCAGCACCCAAGTTGGGACCTATCGTCTTCGAAAAGCACACTCACTAACTCCGAGAATCAAGCCGGTCACCGTGCTCATCGCTAGGTGAGGGGACCCTCCGCTTGAGGCCGACGTCGCAGCGGCCGACGCCGAGGCTGCAGCCGACGAAGTGGCGCGCTGAATGATCGCCATATTTGGAGGTCGGATGCTGCCAATCGCGCTCCTACGACGGTCAAGGGGCGGGGAGGGCGCGATGTAATCCGCCTGGGCAGGACGCCTGCCGTGTTTTCATCTCTTCACCTGGGTGCGGGCTTAGTGCGGAGAAACGAAGCGACGCCAGTTGCTGCGAGGAAGACATACGGGTCCCAGCTGCGTCGAGGAAGACGCAGTAAACCCTTAACAATGTGAAAGGCTTGGCCTGATCAACGTTGGAATGCATCGAACCTAAGCGGGATTTGCAGATATCAGTAAGGAGGATTGGAAGCATCATCGAGGGAAATCGTATCACTGACGTTGTGGAATGATGGTGCTTACCTATGCTTATCATCATACAACATACTGGTTTCCTTCGATATTGAACCATGCTTTGTACACAGACGAGAGGGCGAGGCGGCTGTGAGCCTGTGACGGAAATCTAGAGGCTTGATATGTACACAGGAACCTGAACCGGACAAACCGTAGACGCGTTCAAGTTACGATGTGTCATAGAACGCACCACGCACCACGCTCGCGAAGAATCGAAGAATAAACCAGCGGCGTTGCCTGCTTCCAAGCGGCGGTCCATTAGATTAGTACGGCGCCCGGACAAAGCACAGCGAAGATGTTTGATCATTATATGACGGACAGTCATGCTGTATTCATGCCAAGGAGCGAAGTATGTTCAAAGGCCGCCTTGTGGCCCGATGAAATTCGGCCGATCCATTACCTGTGCTTAAGTGTGCACACGATCCTGGACGGGGATTAAGGAGGGCATACCGCATCAGGTTTATTGTCGATTTGGGGCTTGGGCAATTTGCCACTAACCCGGGAGATCAGCGGAGACAAAAGGCGAGAAGAACTGCGCCGAATCATCCATCTATCCACATCTCATCTGGACAGGGGGCTCGGACAGAACGAAAGCCAACCGCACGGCTGGAAGGGTCGAATCTAAGCTTGACGACCACCATACGGTGGTGAGCGTACCGGACAGCATCGGAGGGCCTTGGCTAGCTCGAGGTACAACGTCGCTTTTGACTGCGTAGCTGCTCTCGGCGACAGCGAGCATGTTCTCGTAAAGCGAAGACGAAGCCGCTGATGACCACACTATTGCATGTTCCAATCAGACGTCAAGGTCACGGGTATAAGCCCGGATGTCTTGTCTTCTCCTGAAAGCATGCTAGTAGCTGCTGCATATATTCGGTATGGATGAAGCTCACCAATCATCCATACCAAAGCACCTACAGAGTCGAAGGCAGAGCATATGTAACGTCTTTGATATTGAATCATCGTGGCATACTTAAAGTTATGTCTCGGAAGCAGGAAAATCTGGCTGCTCCCGCAAAATTGGGAACTTGCATACACGCTCAATGACTGCATTTCCGGGAGACATAAGGACTAGACCTATTAGCAGGTTGAGAGTGAGAGGGTAAGTAAAAGGCTGTCAGACAACTACCCAACCGAGATCCAATACAGGCGTAAGAGCGCCGCTGAAATCGCACGATGGGATCTGAGCGTGAGTAGTGAGCACCAGGCTCCCACCTAGCCCAAAGGCAAGCCTCGGCGAGGTCGTTTCTCATCGTTCGACACGGCGTCCTCACGCTCTTTCTAAACACCCACCCGCAACCATGGACTACGACAGGCGGTCGGCAGTCTCCTCCTTCTACGGCGCGCGCAAGTCTACCGATGCGCTCGACGCATCGACCTCGTCACCGTCTCTTGACCCGCCGCGCCGTCCACGCGTGGATTCCACCGCTGCATCGTCGTTCTATAATCCGAACCGTGCATCAAGGGCGGGGACGGATTACATCGGTGGGACGCCGAATGCTGGGTACAACAGGTCATCGTACTTCTATGCGGGGAGGACGGAGCCGGTGAAGGGCGGGATGGACGAGCACCAGAGCATACTGCCGAAGCAGGACGATGCGTTTGACATCTACGCCGACTTCAACAACGCGGGCCCAAGATATTCAGCTGCTTTTGGTACACAGGATACTGGGTGAGTATTTAAGTCCGGGACAAATCGAAGAGCAGGATGATAGACTTCGTGGTAGCTATCGCCAAGTGCCGTCGCCCGTGCCGCACTCATCGCTCAGAGAAGACGAGCCATTTACGCCGAAGGACGTCGAGCTTGTCACTGTTCCTGCTCTGGGTCCGGAATGGAAGAAATCAGAGCTGCGCGGAATGAGTTCCTCCGCAAAGCGGGCGGATAAGATGGAGTCGTTCAGGGAGTGTTTTAGTGCATGGAATCGAAATGAACGAGGATGCTGTGGGCCGTACGTCACGAGGCGGACGACATCGTACATCGTCTTCGCCCTAGCCGTTATGTGAGTCAACCAATCCCTACTTTGTGAAGCCCTTATTCACTCATCTTTAGCGTCGGCATCATCCTCGCTTTCACCGTCCCCCGGACCCCCGACTTCCTGTTCCCTTCTACCAACCCGCTCAAGAACGCCACAGGGTCCTTCGAGGACTCAGTACCGATCATCTTCTCGCGCTCCCCCGCGAACTTCAGCTTCCCGGCAGCCATCACGATGCAGTTCAATACGGGTTCCAATTTCTTGGCCCTTCACGTCACCAAGATGGAGGCGACTATCTCAGACTTAATTACTGGGAGGCAGGTCGCTACCGGCAGCCTCGGCTCGACGACGCTGCCGGCGAAGGCGTACCCGATTGTCGACATGCCGATGAACTTCACATATGTCGCGACCAACGATTCAGACATTACCTGTGCGTTTGCGTCTGGACTTGGGGTGTATCGCTTGTGGGACGGTGCTGACAGCAATGTTTCCCTAGGGGCAGACTTCTACAACGGATGCAGGAACCCTTCTTTGAACGCAAATGGCACGCGGCCAGGTACGTCTGCCTACTGTCGGTGAGGAGTCTGATCGTTGATTTGGTGTGCAGCACTGGAGTTCAACTTCGATTTGGATATGTACATC
Source organism: Daedalea quercina L-15889 (assembly GCA_001632345.1). Taxonomy (NCBI): domain Eukaryota; kingdom Fungi; phylum Basidiomycota; class Agaricomycetes; order Polyporales; family Fomitopsidaceae; genus Fomitopsis; species Fomitopsis quercina. The sequence goes on from KV429138.1 coordinate 48,358, forward strand.
TTCGGCCTTGTGGGCAAGCGCAGCACATCAGCAGCGGTAACTCAAGCGGAGTGCCCCATCACTCTCGCGGAGAACGCTGCCTAACCTCCCATGTCTGTCGGGGGCCGTGGTCTGTGTCGCTGCTTTTCGTTTGCTTGCATTGACATTCGTTTCGGACTTGGGTTCGCATCTGTTAGTGGACTATATTGGACCTATAATCTCTTACGGTTTCAGTGTATTGATTGCTGATGACTCTCATCGTATCCGCGCTTTGGTCGCGAGTTAATTCACGACCTTGACGCCACTCAGCCGTGTTCTTCTCCAGTATTAAGTTCGGTTATTTTAGATGCAGGTATGAGCATACCTCGGAGCCATTCACATGCAGAATGCGCATGACATCCGCGATCGGGCACCGTCAGTTCGACGCGAAATGGATGAGTTGAGTCATTGTTATTCTGACTTCGTCCGTTCGAGATACGGCTGAAGACCAGTTCCAGGTAGAAGTACAATGAGCTAGGTCTGAGGCTACAGGGCAAAGATGAGATATACAGTCTATCCTCCGCCCTCGACTGCATCTTCTGACGTCCGCAGTCAACGATGGATCGCCGCTTCCCGCCAACATCCTCGGCCGTAGAGCGCAAGTCATCGATACGACACCGTTCAGGAGTGTATAGCCCTTCCATCTCCGACGCTCAAACCAGGCGGCGAGTGTCCCGCAGGCGCGTGGACGACTACGATACAGAGTGTCCACCGACAGCCCGGGGAGATGACGGGGGTTCAGCCCCTCCTGCACCTACCATCACTCTCGTTCGTGCAGGACGCGAGACTCCCGTCACGCCCACTCTCCCGCCATTCAGTCGCACAAATACACTTGAGGTACCTCTTTGGGACGAGTCGCTGTGGTCAAGAAGTCCTCGCCCGGAGCGCTGGTGTGTGCAGTTGACGGACGACGGCCCCGCGCCCCTCGCTCCCGATCTCAGTCCGGTCCCCCTCACCCCGCGACCTCTCCAGCCGCCTCGCGAACCCTCAGCGTCCTCGCTGGCGACGACGCGCACATCCGTGTCGCGTTTGTCCCCGCTGCCCACGCCCAACTTCGCCGCGCGCGCAGGGCAGGCCGTGCGCTCCTACTTCCCGCAGCTCTACTCCTTTGTGAGCAACCATGCAAGTGAGGCCGCGATTGCTGTCGCGCGGCCGCCGCACGCGCGCAACAAGAGCTCGTGCTACTCTACCGAGTCAGGCGGGAGCACGGCCGTGTCGGACTGTGCGCCGCGAGCCGACGAGGCGGGCGTGGGTGCTACCAGGCCGGGCCTGCTGCCGTCATTCAGCACGACAGAGAAGTTCACGAGCAAGTTCCCCAGGCCGCGGTCGGTCAAGAACCTCACGCTGAATAGCAGGGGGAGTGCTTCGCTGGCCGCGACGATGCTGGAGGAGGGCGAGGGCCTCGGGATTGGGCGCGTTGGCCGGTGGTCAGTGCATAAGTGGTGCCTGCTTCTCTCCGTGAGCACCCTGCTCGTGTACGGACTGGCTGGGCTGATCTGCGCCGTCCTAACATGGTTCAGAAGTGCGTGGGGTCCGTGAAGTCTAACGGATGAATTAGATCTGACGATCTGGTGTTACAGCGTACGAGCTGGCGGGCGTCATGGTCGTCGCTAACAACGACATCCTGGTGCTCATCACGCTCTCCTCTTCGATCTTGCTCCTCTGCTTCTTGGTCGGGATCAGCGGCACGATCCTGAACTCCCGGCCCATCCTCGCGGTGTATGCCATTCTCCTCTGGCCGGCCTTCCTGTCCATAGTCATCATCGGATACGCCGCCTACAAACAACGGGCGTTCGCGCTGGACCGCAAGCTCAACCTCGCATGGAGCCAGTGGTACACCCCACTCGGACGGCTGATCATCCAGGACACCCTGCGCTGCTGTGGGTACTACGACGCGCTGCACGAGGCGACCGCGAGTAACCAGTGCTATCCTCGGACGCCGCTGCCGGGCTGCAAGGGCAAGCTCTACCGGTACGAGCGCGAGAACCTCGCGACGGTCTGGTCGACTGCCTTTGCTCTCGTCCCGGTGCATATCATCAACATTTTCGTCTCGCTGCTGTGCTCGAACCACATCACTGGGACGTTTGGAAAGGGCATCATGCCGAAGCGTTATTGGCTGAGCAACGCTGACCTCCAAGCAGATGCGGAGAGGTTGAAGGAGGCCTTCCCGGAGACGAGGCCTGTGGCTAGGCCGGATCTGACAAGACCACCGTCTGGCGCAATGTGCCGAGCGGATAGAGAAGAGCATGATCCACTACTACTCGTAGATGAGTGGGACTGTATGACGACCACCCGGGAAGGATCAGTAGGGCTTGGAATCGACCAAGAGTTCAGGCATCGATAGCACACATGCACTCGCGAGGACGTGTTCAGTACAGAAGCAAATGTCGTCTATAGAGGGAAAATTGTATATGTAGTACATCTATATGACTGCGGCCCGGTGATATGCATGCGAGTGTCGTACGCTTGAATCCGTCTAATCCTCGAGGCCCTCTTCCTCCTCTGCAATCATGCGCTCCGCCTCGAGCGCGGCCATGCACCCGCTGCCCGCGCTCGTGATCGCCTGGCGGTAGCGCTTGTCCTGGACGTCGCCCGCGGCGAACACGCCCTTGACGCTCGTCTGCGTCGTGCCCGGCACGGTGATAATGTAGCCCTCTGGGTCCGTCTGGAGCTGGCCACGGACAAGCGCGGTTGCGGGCTCGTGCCCAATCGCGTAGAAGAGACCGTTCACGGGGAGGTCCTTCTCCTCGCCCGTGAGCACGTTCTTTATCCGCAGGTTGTTCAGCAGGTCACCGTCCCCCTGGCACTCGACCGCGACCGTGTTCCAGAGGATGGTCACCTTGGGGTTGTTGAGCAGGCGTTTCGCCATGATCTTTGACGCCCGCAGCTCGCCCCGCCGTACGAGCACGTAAACATGAGAACCGTACTTTGTCAGATCTGTCGAGGTGATCAGTTGGGTTGAGAGCGAGACGATGAGGACTGTGCAAGCGCTTACACGTCGCTTCTTCCGCTGCAGAGTCGCCACCTCCGATAACGGCGAGTGGCTTGTTCCTGAGAGGCCGAAAGTCAACACATCGTGCTCCGATCAGCCCCGATAACCCGAACCCACCTGAAGATCGGAACAGCGCCATCGCACACAGCACATGCGCTGATGCCGCTCTGCCAGTAGGCCTCCTCGCCCTTCAGACCCAGCCGTTTCGCGGACGCGCCTGTCGCGATGATGAGCGTGTCCGCGGTCTCTGGCTCCTGATCCTCCTGGAACTCTCTCCAATAGCGGAACGGCCGCGCAGATAGGTCGACTTTCGAGACGGTCTCGGTGATGATCTGGGTGCCAAATCGGAGCGACTGTGCGCGGAACTTGTCCATCAACTCAGGACCCAGAATCCCCGATGGGAATCCAGGGAAGTTCTCAACTGAGAAGCAAACATTAGCATTCCAAGTAGAGGGCACGGGCAGTCGAAGTATGGGCGATCGGTCCCATCGTGCAGAAGACAAACAGTGTGGACGCAATAGGCCGGCACAACTCCAAGTGACGTCGCACTTCTTGTTCTCCGCTTCTCGCCTATACGCATGTACAGCAGAAGATCCGCCGTCTGTATTGTACGTCGCCTGGCGCAAGCCTGTTTCGTCACGGAGGGCAAAAGATAGTCTGAAAAACGGCCAAAATATTCGGTCTCGGCAATTGCCGAAGCGGGGTCTCCCAACCCAGGGTATAGCCGCGAGGATGCTCGCTGTCAACATCGGCGACGCCGAGCGCAAATGACCCCATTCCGCCGCGGCGCATGGAGAGATCGTCAGGAGAGGTGAGGATCGCACTCACTGTCGGTCGTTGTGGTGAGCTGGCCGCCTGCAGCGAAGCCGTTGGCCATAAAGCCCTCAAAGAGCACAGGATTGAGGTTTGCGCGGGCAAGATAGATGGCTGCTGTGTGCCCTGCGGGCCCTGAGCCGATGATGACCTAGATCCACGTTGAGCACGCGAAACTGGGGCTATAGGACGCGAAACGGGGGAGATACGGACCACTTTAGAGTGCAACTTGGAGGACTGGGGGACGGAGGCATGGGCACCGTTTGTGCCGTTCACGCCGTTGGTTGTGGGTGCCATTTGGGAGGGTCTAGTGGAGAAGGACGAGGCGGCGGCGGCGAGGGGGATTGCCCTGTGCAGAGCCGTGAATGATAGTGATCGCAATATGGTCGACAGGGCGAAATGGGAGGCCTTATAACGGGGCGACGACAGAAAGTCACAAGAATTAGTCAATGGAGTGATAAATCAGGGTCACGTGACACTTACCGCGCGTCCGCACGCGTCTGCTGGGCGCACTTGTCACCCGGAGACCGCTTTCCAATCCGCATGATCAGTATCTGGTCCAGAGACGAGCAGGCGGTGGGCGGGCGCACTTCAGCGCCGGGGAACAACCCCTCGCGTGACCCCACGCCGGCCAATCCACCTCGCAGCCAGCCCCCGAAGGCTGGGCCGGGCGCGCAACGCTCCCCGCCCAGCATGCACTGCCAGATACGACATGATCAGACCCTTCACCGACAAAATCGATAGTAAACACTCGCTGGGGCCCGTGTTGTCGTCGAAATCACTCTCATTCCGTCATGCGTTGCGTCGGCGTCCATCCCCGCCGGATAAGCTAAGTGCAGGCACGGGCCCGCCGCGACTGGAGTGGTATTCTGCATGCCGTCGTGAGCAAGCGCCCGTATCCTCCTGCCTGGTGGCGGCAGAGGCAGAAGTTCAAGCGGAGACTGAGTATCTAGCCTGCGGACGGAGGACGGCGCGGGCGGAGTTTCGGAAATTCCCGTGCCGCGTGGCTTCGCTGTCGTCGACGTCGTCCCCAAACGCTCAACTGTTGCGTCGTCGTCGCTCGTCTCGCCCATCCGACCCTTTCTTCGTCCTCTCATCTCCGTCGACATGTCTGACCTCTGCCCCGTCTACGCTCCCTTCTTCGGTGCCATGGTGAGACGCCTCCTCATTCGCACTCTATGTGTACTAACACAGCATGCCAGGGTTGCACCAGTGCCATCGTATTCACCTGTGAGTCTCCTGCACGTACCGGGTGCCGCCCTGGAGGATTGTCCTTACTAAATAGTGACTGCTTGCGCCACAAGGCATTGGAGCTAGGTGAGTCGTCTTTGTCGGACACGGACACTCGCAGCGCACAATGACTGATTGCTGTGACGCAGTTATGGGACTGCAAAGTCAGGAGTCGGCATTTCCGCCATGTCCGTTCTCCGCCCCGACCTGATGATGAAGTGTGTTATCCCCGTTATCATGGCTGGTATCATTGCCGTACGTGTCCCATCGCGAACCCGCTATTCCCGTTTACCTACGTCGTCACAGATCTACGGCCTCGTCGTGTCTGTCTTGATCTCCGGACAGCGTATGTAGAGTTGGCATTTGCGTATATTGCCTTGCTGTTGACCTGCGTTTGCAGTTGCTATGCGCATGACTCTGTTCCAGGGCTTCGTGCAACTCGGTGCCGGTCTCTCTGTGGGTCTCGCAGGGCTCGCGGCGGGCTTCGCGATCGGTATCGTCGGTGACGCCGGCGTGCGGGGTACCGCGCAGCAGCCACGACTCTTTGTCGGCATGGTGCGTCTAACCTGTATATGGCGCGCGGGACATCCACTCAGGCCTTGCCTTCAGATTCTTATTCTCATCTTCGCCGAGGTCTTGGGTCTCTACGGTAAGGATTGCGCTCTGCGTGCTGACTACGTCGGCGTACTCACGTCTGCATAGGTCTCATCGTCGCACTCATCATGAATTCATCGGCTGCGGACGCTTCTAGCGCTGTGAGTTGTTTGTTTTTACCGGCTGTGATTCAATAGAGGCTCATCTAGTTTGCAGTGCATTGCTCCATGAAAATATGCGACTGTGGGCATATGAGGCAAGGCTATCACGGCAAAACTCATTCGACCGTACGGGGGAGCTGGCTCAGACATCGTCTACGTCCTCTCATCAGCCATACATCCTCACTCATCATGAGTAATTGAAGTACAAGTGCATTCACGTCGTCACACTACTCGCTTTCCCGATATATCTATTGGCAGGAAAATACTGCGTGAGTGAGATTCAGATGACTGACTACTGGAACGGACTAGTATGTACAACGTCAGAAATAATGAGAAGGATATGATCCGTGAGCCTAAACCAGAACCCGAGCGATGCAGCTATACAAAATACAATAAAGACATGAGGTTGTCCAACGAGACCATGATGCTATGCAGAATGCGTTCTAGGATGAAGGAAAACTCCAGGCATATAGGAAAGCGTATACAGCCCAATCAGCCGCGAGAATAACCACCGTGACTATACCACAGGAATCGCATGCCTCGAAGGGCTGGGCGTGATGTCCGTCGGGCCCATGCCTGGCTCAGACTCAGAGCCGTCAGCATCGGTGTCCACCCACGCGTCGCCCTCGCTGCCCTCCGCATCGGACGCAGGGCCAGAGACGACGCACATCCTGGGGAGGTCGCTGGAGGCGGAAAGGCGGAGGGGCGAGAGGGTCGGGCGTGACTGCTTGCTCTTGCCCTTGCTCGCGGCGGGCGTGGGCACGCTCTCGGGCCGCGGGCTGAAGACGTCTACTGCGGGGGTCGCGCCCTCCGACTCGTGCGCGCTCCGCGACGGGCTCGCGCTCTCCTCACGCGGAGAGTCGGGCGGTTTCTCGGACTCTGCCCACGAACTGTCTGACGTCCGGTTCGTGCTTTTCACCTCGTGCAGGTGCGCGCTCCTCGCCCACCGCTTCGCCGACTTCGGCACGGAGCTGACCAGCGTCGTCCCGAACCCAGAGGAGCCGAAGCCGATCGAGGTCGAGCGGGTCATCTGCGGACGGGCGGAGGGCGGCGGGCTCGACACCGCGTGCGAGCTGCGTGCGTGGAGGTTGTGGTGTCGCGGCGTGGAGACGCGCAGAGAGGAGGGGGTACGCGGGCGCGAGCTAAGGTGGCGTGTGGCGGAGCGGGGATTAGGGGACCGCGGGCTGCTGCTGAGGAACGGCCGGTGGGAGGGAGTCTGTGTGCTCCGGGAGGGGAAGTCGACTTTATCTGCAGCTCGTGTAAGGATGAGCAGCCGTGTAGGACGGTCAAGGGGAGGGACACGCGTACCTTCGCCCTTCTCTAGTTGCCTTGGCTCGGGCCGGGCAACTGCTTTGGGAGTCGGGCTTCGGCTTCTGAAGTGGTTCACCCAATCGCCGCTGAGGCTCAGCGTCCGCCTGCCCCACTCACGCATACCCAGAGGTCGGCCGACTCCCGGGACGCGGTGCGCGGACGCGTGCTCTCCTCGTGAGCCGCGAGTGAGGGTCATGAACACCAACACCGCGAGGAGCAGCAAGAGTTGAAATATACCGAGACGTTTTTCGAGGACAACCTAAGAGAAGCACACCACTCAGTAAAGATAGAAAATGCATGACGGTCAGATGCCGACCTCGTCCGTCAGGTGGTTCACTCTGGCGAGCAATTCGCTGTGTTCCTGCTCGAGCTTCTTACGCTGCTTGTCGAACTCGGTGACGGAGCGTTGGTACATCTGCCCCTGCGCCTTGCTCTGCATAATGAGCGGAGAGAAAAGCAGGGTCAGCCAGCCATACCAATCAACAGTCATCCGCGGAAATATGACGCACGATGCCCTCGAGACGGCCTAAATCCTCGCCCATGCGTAGTAGCACCTCCCGTATCCCAGCGGTCTGCTCCTCGACATACCGCGCATAAAGAGTCGTGTTGCCCTCCAGTGCGGTCAGGCGGTTCATGATCGTACGGTAGATTGACTCGCCTCCCGTAGTGACAGGGGGGGCAGGAGGCATTGGAGGGTGCGAGTGCGATTGGGCAGCTAGGGAAATGGATGAAGATACTGATGAAGATAGGTTCGATGCAGTGGACGTCACCCGACTAGACTGAGCAGCGTGTGTACCATTGGGCAATATTGTGCCTTCGTAGGTGCTTAGGCTAGCAAGTGAGACCGATAATGGATCCGAAGAAGGCACAGATGTCGGCAACAATGACGATGTCGTTGTTGTAGAGTCGCTATCGCTTAGATGCGCTGTTTGCGGTACGTGAGATTTATCGTGTAGGTCATCGGGGGTCGTAAAGCTAGCTGGAGTAGCAATCTCCAGATGAGTGATAGAAGCGGATGAATCGACTGCAGTAGAGACCGTCGACGCCTCTTGCATAGGCTTTGTTTCTTTGACGGAGTCCGATCCGATGGGAGTGGGCCCATCAGGCTCACTCGTGGCCGATGCAACGCGTTCTTCTTCCCCCGCACGATCGGTCTCTGTCGTCCACTGAGCATCACCCTTGCCCACTGCCTGTGTGTCGACAAGCTCAGGCTTGGGGAGATCGACGACAGGGACGTGAGCCGTCTGGGGCGGCTCCGGTAAGCCCTCCGCAGCGGCACTAGCATCTTCAACTGCCCGCCGTGCCTTGCTCTGAGACTCCCATTCGTCCCACTTCCATTGCTCGAGATGTGTGAGACCATAGACCCGGAGTAGGGACAGAGGGCAGTAGTACTCGTTGCCATAGTGTGAATGGAAGTCGATGCGGATAAAGCGGTAGAAGTCACGTAATGTCGAGGGAGGATGGAAAGACTGGTCGTTGCGCGAACGTCAGCGCGACGACACGCTATGTAAGATGAGTAACACACACCTGCACGCCACGCACGTTCTGCGCACGGTACGTCCCCGCATGGGTCCATCCCTCGTCGTCAGTCGGAGGTGTCTTGGCCACGCTTACAGAGAAATCTTTGAATACTCCGCTGAAAAACTCATAGTTGGCGAGCTGCACCGTGTCAATCATGATGTCGTCGCACAGCTCGACGACGACGAATTGCCTCTTCTCAGCGCACGGACTGAGCATATACCTATCCTTCTTCGAAGATAGGATGGAGGACGGGGACTTGGCCGAGTGGTGAGCAGTGTGTACATGGGCGGAGCAGTCAGTCGATGCGTAGTTGAAACGGTCAACGACGGGGATACGAAAGTGAGGAGCAAGACGTTCGTCATGCTGGGAGGTGTCCACACTGTCTTGCTGACCAGCTCCTTGGGCCGTACCGGACACTTCGTTGAGTAAGGACATGCTATCCGGCCCTGTGGGCTCTGTGTCCTCTGTGACTCCAGAGGGTTTCCGCACATTGTTCGTACTCTGAGGAGTCCCTATTGGTTGTTCTTTTGCTTCGCTAAGCCGCCTCGCCTTCCAGTCTTCGAAGGAGATGAACACCTCGTCTCCTGTAGGCTCGGCGGGTTCCAGAGGCCTTAGACAACAAACTGGAGGTTCTGGCTGCTTCGGTGCTCGCAGAGCAATGTTACGGAATGGATCATTGCGCGAAGATGGTGCTCCGAGGATCGGAGAAGCGAACATTAGGGCTAGGAGTGAGGTCGCGAGCAGCGAGGGGAACATGACGAGACGTATTCAGCTCTTCCAAATCTACTCGTCAGTGAGCGACGTCGGAGCATTCAGGCTTGCATGCGAGAGCCTGTCCTAGCTCCTGCCTATGTGAGATGTCTTAAGGCTTTGAAGGCTTCCTGAGCTGCTGAGCGGTTGGCCCACTGCCAGTGCTTCTAGTCGTCCTGGCTCCCTGCTCCCCTATTCTACGGGAATGTGTGCAGTGTTCCGCAAGGTGATAGAACCGGCCCTGAACCAAGTGGGCTTCAAACCCGAGATCGACGACGAGGAAGAGGATGAGGGTGTCGGGTGGTACGAACGTGCGAGGCTGAATACTTAGAGCAAGGTCGTATTAACAGTGCAGATAACGTGCCTTCTCACTGTGTCGCGCTTATAACAAGATTAGTAAGATGTTTGAAGCCGAACAGGAGCTTACATACTTATAGTGGGTCAGTGGCTTCACTAGAGAGTCTATTACTTGCTATAGAATTTCAACCTCCGATGATAGGGCAATACTGGCAGTTGTTTGCACTCCGCGCTCACCAGCGCTCAACGCGTCTACGGCTTGCCCACGACCGCCCAGTCCTTGTTCAAGTCCTCATCCTCCTACAGTAGCCCGCACATCGCTTCTCGTCCATCGCTTAGCAACTCCACTCTGGTATCGTCGAGAAGCACTGGTCAAGTTTAGTGAGCAACTTTTACCAAGATGCAGCCTATGCCCAATCGGTTAGGACTTGGTCTTCGTCCTCCCGTGCCGTCTTATGGCCAAGGTCCCTCAATGTCGGCTCTCGCACAGCAGCAGTATGGGATGCATCAACCACAATTTGTACCACCGCAACGTTCAACCACCCTCTTCATTGGTTCCATATCTGGTGGTATCACGGACGCTTTCCTCAATTCATTACTCCAAGTGAGTATGACTTCTTGTCTTCGACGAAAACCCCCATCTTGCATGGGGGAATCTTCATCGCGTTCAAACTATGAATTGGCTACTGTGAATATTTTTCTGGCCCTCTGGATCCTAAGTCGTGCTACGCGACCGATGTCGAGGAAATATTCAGATGCAAGACATGGTTCCTCGAATGCCTCGTCTGAAGTCATTCTTGGCCAACTTCGTTTGCACGTACAGATTGACTTTTTGGCGGCCAATGAGCCACGTTCCTTGCGTGTCGCTGGGGCCTACACTACGACTTGAGTGCTTATCTTTGTTGTTAGGGATGCGGCCCCATAACCTCCTTCAAGCGCCTGATTACACCCGCGAACAAACCGCAAGGCTTCGGCTTTGCAGAGTACCAAGATCCTGATGGTGCGTTGCGAGCTATGGCATTGCTCAATGGCGTAGAGTTACCTGCGTTGGAGGATGGATGCGTAAACAAAAAGTTGCTGGTGAGTTTGATATGCCGTCTCCCGATGCTTCACACCTACCGCAGCGTTGCAGGTCAAGGCGGATGAGAAGACGAAAATGTTCTTGGACGCGTATCAAGCACAAAAAATGGTTACGCCTGTGCGTATTCAGCCTTTTGATTGTAGACATATGTGCTAACGCCACTACTATCAAGACGGACGAAGAGACGATGCGCAATGCTAAGGCCAAAGTCGACCAACTCCTGGCTGACATCAACAAACAATCACAAGACGCCGCAAGCAACGGCCTCATTGACAAGGAGAAATACATCATTCCTCCACACCTACACGACTTGCAGGAGGCGGATCTCCCTGAGACGCAGCGAGGGCTTGTGATGACCGAGATCGCGCAGTTCCGTGAGCGTGCTGCCAAGAGAGAGCGCGAGAAAATGCGCGAGACGCAACAGGCGCTGCCGAACATTCTCGCTGCTGCGCCTAGCGGCCCTAAACAGCGCGAGTGGGGAAAGCCACAGTTGCCCGGTCAGCCAGCATCACCATCGCCTGTGGGCGCTGGCCGATCCCAACAGGGATTCGGCAAGGGCGCGCAGGGTTACAACAAACCTGTAGGCTTCGTCAAGGCAGAGTCGGATCGGAGATCACCTAGCCCCGAGGCGAAAGTCTTCGGCACGCCGGCGAAGACAGATGAACAACTGGAGGAGGAGAGGAAACGGCAGAGACGGAGAGATGAGGAGGAGTCATACCGCGACGTAAGTGACGACTCTTGCCCCGTAATTTTGGGGAGCTCATAAGCCATGGTAGCGAGACAAACGATATGAGCCTAGGGAACGAGCGCGGATACAAGCATTGGAGCGTGCGATACTGCGCGAGCGTGCTACGAAGGAGGCAGAGGAGCGGGATAGGGTCGAGATGCGGTCACGACTAGCGGTATGGGATGACGACGAGAGTGACGAGTTGTTCTATACGGACAGGTGCGTGCTGTTGCTGTATGTGACCCCACAGATGTTTAATCCTGTCCATTTCAGGTCGCGGTGGCGAACCATGCGAACGAGGAGACTAGCCGCGGAGCTGGCTGCAGATGAAGAGTCACGCCTCTACGAAGAGCGTGAAGCAGACAACCTGCGCAAGGAGTCGGAGGCGTTCCTTGAACGCCAAATGGAAGAGATGCAGGCATTGCAGGAAGAACAGCGCAAGGCGGGTCTGCTTCTCGAAGATGGTGCCCCTGTCAAGCTCAACGTCTCCCTCGCCGCCGCCGGAGCGCCGAAGCAGGAGGCCGGCACGAAAGAGAAGGCGGCCGTGTTTGGTCAGGAAGAAGAGGAGGAAGAGAGCTTGCGTAAGCGGAAAGTACCTCTTCCTAAGCTCGATCTCGCAGAAGGCGGGGAGAAGGCGAAGGAGCGACTGGAGAAGATCAGACAGTCGGTGCCGCGAGACAAGGAGACATTGTTCAAGGCCAAGGTTCGGTGGGACGGCTTGTCAGACGTGAGTGTACACAGGCGTGGCATGATACGTGTGCTGACTCGCTAGGTAGCTCATGATCGACCGCAAGGTGGAACCGCTAGTAAAGCGGCAAATGACCAAGTACCTCGGTGAACTCGAAGACGACGACCTCGTTATGTTTGTCCTCGAGCATGTCAAAGACCACAAAAGTCCTCAGAAGCTGATTGAGGGCCTTGAGCCGGTGCGTCTCCCGCCTATGCCCTTGATGATCGTTGTTCTACTCTTCAACACAATATGCATGTGGACCCCAGCGTGGCTGTTTCCCTTGTATCCTCGAATGCATGCAAGGTTAGGTCCGCATGTCTATTGTGTTGATTATGCCGATGTCTCCCCCCAGCTTGGTGCTGAACGTTGTTATCCTCTTTGAAATAACAGGTTCTCGAGGAAGAAGCAGTCGAGTTCACTATCAGCATCTGGCGCCAAATCATCTTCGAGAGCATGGCATACGGAGAAGGCCTCCATACAGAGCGGATAATGGTCGACTGATCGTGCATCTCAACCTCAAGAATCTGGTAACTGAACGATGGACAGGGCCTCTTACGAGCGAGGCAGGTGCGTTTGCGTAGCATTCACTATTATCACTAAATGTAAAAGATTGTCGTCATGTTATGGTACTTGTAATGCTCCCAGTCAGCGAGGCGGCACGATTGGAAGATGCGAGAGTGGACAGCGTGCTGAGGATTACAGTGCAGGTCACACTCAAATCTTGCAGTGAGTTGCACGTTTTGTTACAGCCATGCCGACAAGAATGATGTTACCGCCTCCTTTAAGCACAATCTACATAGACCTTGACATGTGAAGACTGTGTTGGCTCGGTTCTCGGCATTGGGCGCTGGGTGAATCATTCATATACTGGTTGGATGCATTGACAACGTAGACTGCTGCTCCAGTGGGTATCAGATCTCTGTGCAGGTTATCCCGCAGTAACTGAACCGACGAAACCAATTCCCTGGTGAGTCATCGCAACTGTTGTTCTGCGCGCACCCCATATACATAGTCTTTGCCCATCAGCGGTTTGTTCATCACTGCCTGCCCTTGATGAACGCGATGAACGGTCGTCGTATTTTTGGTGCGTGTGATTCATTACAATAGTCATGAGACGTTCGTTCTAGGGGCATACACACTCCGTAGCTTGTTGAACGTTCTCGAGCGGTGGGTCTTCTCGACGTCGGGTATTCCTCATTCAAGCGCGTCAAGCCGTCTCATGCAGCTCGATATGAATCTCAATGACAACTCGTAACTCCGCCTCCTCTAGTTTGCGTCTCTCCTCGAGCTCTCGTAGAAACCTTGCGCCCGAGTCGACATTGGAAAACTCTGTTTCAATTGGCTCCTCTGTTGTTGCCCCTGATACTTCGACTGCTGGCGCCATTGTCTTTTCGGGAGACTTCGGCTCGACGTGAGATTGGAAGACGCTAGTCGGTTTGCTAGTGTCAGACATCTCTGTAGGCCACATAGGGCAGAGGTAAACATAATTCATGTGAGTGTGGCATTTTATTGCGCAGTGAGATTCACGCACGCTTATCTACTGATAGTTTGAGAGTTCGTTAAGAAGGCGTGGTGTAGATGGTGAAGTGACGATAGACGTATAGGAGAACTCGTCGGTGTAGTGGTCGTAGTTCGTGTCTCAAGAAAGGCGATGATGGCAGTGGGTAGTTAGTAGCAGGGAGGGGGGGGGAGTAAGGTGCGTCGAGCGGGTGAGATTCCTCAGGTCCAACCTTTACCTTTAAACCTCATTCGTTTCTGTCCTCGTTTGCCTGGAGTTAGAATTGATGATGTTCTGTGGTATCACAGGCGCTATATCATTGGGCCCCGTGCGTGCCCGAGTGCTCAGACGTCTTGGTGCTTATGGGCCTGAGGACATAAGGCCGTCGTGAAGACATGTCTCGCTACTCGTCGTACGATCGACCGTACGTATGCATGCAAATGGCCCATGCGGGCCGTAATCGACACTGCAGACCCCCGAGATCACCAGTGTGGTGCTCTAGTGAAACATTCGATGGGATCATGTCATTCGTTGAACAGATAGATGCACAGGGCAGACGCTTGTACGAAAATACAAACGGCTGTCACATAAGCGTCGTCTATGGGGGCGCATATGTTCCCATTTTCGTTCCGAGCGAAACGCAATGTTCTCGCCGTTCATGGCAAGAAGATAAGCTAGTCTTTGTGTGAAGGAAACCACAAGAGCGCCGATAGGCTCGTGCGTACAGCATTCGTGGTCATCGGGCATGGGAAGAGATAGTCAACAAGATGTTTCCCCAGTTCGCGTACACGCAAGATATCCAATACGTTCGAGAGAAGGATTCTTCATACATCTTCTGGCTGCTTCAAGATCTCCATAAACTTGCTATACGTCATGTACGAATCCCTCTTCTTCTCCATCTCCATGATCTCAGAATCAAGCTCGTCCGTAGGCAACCCCATACGAATGTTTCTCACCCGCAGGTATACACTGAAGGCGACCTGGGAGGCAAGTGCCTCAATATTCCCGAACACCCTGTGAAGGGCCATGAGGAAGCTGCGCTGGTCGAGCAACGGCTTGAACTCATCATGGAGTATCTTCCGGTTCAAGGTTTGGTCCAATGTGTGCATCTTCGTGAGGAACCTGCGCTTCTCGTCCCCGATAGCGATGAGAGACTCTTGCTGCCATTGCATGATTTTCCCAAGGTGCCTCTTCGGAGGATCGTATGCGGCGGCGAAGGTGGTGTAGATATAGAAGAACGATTCCAGATCGTGGCGGTATTTGTGCAGTGGCGGCGGACCGGGGGGCAAAAGGTCTAGCGCCATGAAGAGACCAGTACCAGCCCGGTATCTGGGTCTGGGCATCGGTGTCTCCTGCTTTTCGTCTGGCGACACGACGACAGAAGAATCTTTCCATTCGTCACCGTCATGGTGGATCATATGAAGTAGCCATCCCTAGCCCATGCATTAGCTATCATGGATACTACCGAGCGAGTAAACGAGATACGTATGAATATATACAGTGCATGCAATATCCAATATGTTCGAGGGAAGGATTCATTCGATGTCCTCTGGCTCCTTCAAGATCTCCATGAACTTGCTATACGTCATCTCCTCATCCCTCTCCTTCTCCACCTTCATGATCTCAGCATCAAGCTTGGCCGTAGGCAACCCCCTACGAATGGCCTTCGTCCGCTGGCATACACTGAAATCGACCTGGGAGGCAAGTCTCTCAATATTCCCAAACGCATCGTAAAGGGCCATGAGGAAGCTGCTCTGGTCGAGCAACGGCTTGAACTCTTCATGGATTAACTTCGGGTTCAAGATTTGGTCTACTGTGTGCATCTTCGTGAGGAACTCGTGCTTCTCATGCCCGATGACGATGAGAGACTCTTGTTGCCATTGCATGATTTTCCCAAGGTACCTCTTCGGAGGATCGTACGCGGCGGCGAAGGTGATGTAGACATAGAAGAATGATTCCAGATCGTGACGGTATTTGTGCAGTGGCGGCGGACCAGTGCGCAAAAGGTCTAGCGCCATGAAGGGTCCAGTACCAGTCCGGTATCTGGGTTTGGGCATCGGTGTCTCCTGCGTTTCGTCTGGCGAGGCGACGTCGATCGGATTCGGAGCCTGGCTCGTCGCCTGACCCCTGGACGTGCCCGTGGACGTACCCATGGACGTACCCGTGGACGGACCGGTGGACGGACCGGTGGACGGACCGGTGGACGGACCGGTGGACGGACCGGTGGACGGACCGGTGGACGGACCGATGGACGGACCCGCAGGCCCATCCGGGGTCTGTTCAGTGCGCAGACCCATGGGGTTCTGCGCAGACTTGCTCGAGCCTGGCTGGTCCCCTGCGGTCTTGCGGAGTTCAGGCCGGGCGGCCTTGACGTCGCCGCCGGTGTGGTCCTCGGCGAGATCCCAGTCGCATAGGACGCCAACAGGCTGCCCATCCCGCCCTTCGTACCACATGATATTGCTGGTGCTGATGTCTCGGTGCAG
>KV429139.1:30921-71256 GCA_001632345.1 Daedalea quercina L-15889
TGCAGGAGGTATATAGACACATGAGCACATGAATATACGAAAATATACGAACATAGAGGCATAGGTAGGAACGCAGAGGCAACAACGAGGAACGAGGCAGTATGTTGTGCTACCATTTACGGAATACGGAAGGATACCAAGCAAAAGACAACAAGCGGCAGTTTCTCACGACCGAATTCCGACCCCGCAGAAACCTTGCTGTCGCAAGGTAATATGAGACCGTCCCAAATGCGGCGCAAATGTTACCACAAGTTGTGACAGATGAGACCTGATTTAGTATTAGCAGAAAAGCCAGAACAAATTGTAGATATAGGGCGAGGTTTCGGTGTGCCACAAACCTTTTAGCCGAAATCGGGAACTGTTGCCTATCTAAAATCCCAGAATCAATTCAGTTAAGGGATTTGAGCTACGCATTATCTCCAAATCTGGGTAATCAGATATTAGACATACCTGTACTTGAACATTGACTTCGTATTTGTTCTCACGTACGCTGCTCAAACCTGCAGTGACCCTGTGAGCATTACACTGATATAACTATCGCGACAGAAGTGATTGTATGACCGCCTCCAGCCCAACACAGTCCATCATACGTACAGTAGATGCCCAGCGTGGCATCTTACGAAAGTGTTCAACGGTTCGTCGTCCGAACAGTAACAATACTTTGAAGTGTCATCTGATGCTAACAGATGGGATGACAGATTCGAGGAGCTAGCTGCACAGGCGCAGGCTAACGGCCGTGCAGTGGTCCTCGAGAGCGTCATAAAGTCGGGTGTTTGGACTGTTCGGTTCATTTGAAATGCGAACTCAAGTTGACAACTATGATCGAACGTGACAGTCGCTGGGTGCAACTTACCTTTCCTGACTCGCCTCCTCTCTAATGACGCTTTCTCTCAAGCCACCTACGAACCCTGCAATTCTTGTCCTTGCGCCTAAGTACCATTGCTTTGGCTCGGCATCAGGGCCTAGTTCGTCATTCTCTGTAAGTGGTCCTCCGAATAGACCACAGTGGCGCGCTCAAGCATCGCTTGATAGTCTGATTGTTGACATACCAAACATCCATAGATATGTCACTGCTGATGATCATCCTTCGACGACCAAGCGTTTGGCGGACCCATCTTGTATATGACAACGGTTGGCATGTCCTCCCTGAAGGTATCTCCGCCTTCCTCTTCGTTTCGTCTACCTTCTTTCTCACCTCCCCTACTCGAGGGTTTGTTTCTCGACGTTTGTTTGCGAGGTCATAAACTATGTCCACCGCTCTCGACACTGTAGGCTCAGACTCATGGCAGAAGCTAATACCCGATGCTGACGACTACCGTGTCATGCGGTCTTTCTGGAGTGAGTCAACCGCCGTATGGGTTATTGCACTTGGAGCTGTGTTGAACTTCACGTTGCCCTAGTGGCCTCGCTCACTGTGCTTCTTTACGAGATCAGTGAGATTCATCCTTTGCCGTAGGCGTATTTTAGCTGATGTCTCTGATAAGTTGTAACGTTTGACGAAGAGGTGACGAAATCAATATCAGGACTCCAGCAATCGGACTCATCCGAGTCATTCAATAGGTCGAGTTTATGTGGCGAGGACGTTTTGTATGGACTCGTATTTTGTATTTTCTTGTATGGGCCTCATATATCGACCGCTATCCCTGAGCTAATAGGACCGCTGCTGGTTACAGAACCGATATTTCCCGTAAGCCTGTGCATACTATTGTGCATATGCTGCAGTATTGGCTGTCAGTCTAATGGTTCGCATCTAGGCTCCTAAACTTACTGTCAGTCGTCTTTCTGCATTCCTTATCATTTTCTGACTGGTATTCGAATGACGAAGCATCGATAATATACGTAAGTAACCATTCTCCTCCCCACCGATGCATGTTCTGATCAAGGTACGCTTTAGTTGAATCCACGGTCCACAGTTCAGATTTCTCGGTAAGTGATCACGGCTCGTAACTATGTGCCTCGACTCACTTCGAGCTACAGACGTGAGGTATGCCTCAGGTCGCACTACTTCTCTACTCACGAGAAAACTGCACGCTCAGGTGCAATTTCTGGTTCAGATGGTTTATGTATACAATCATTATTGGGCGGATCTCTATGTCAGGTAGTGTACCTTCCCCTCCACCTCAGACTTATGTTGACTATGGTGGTAGGCATCCTTATAATGAGGTTGTACCTCATGTATTGCTGCAATCGCACCTTTCTGATCACGCTCTGCGTGCTATTTGTCATCGAGCTGGTCATCGAATCAACCATCATAGGCGAGGTGATCTATGCTCTACAAGGTAGGTCCTCCAAAGCCATTGCAATCCGACAATACTGACGCACTGTGTCGGCGACAGACTGGGCCCTACCGATGGATATAACAACTCCAGGGTGTGCCGCTACTGGGATTAAGCCGTGGGCGTGGGTGTACTGGATACCGATCATGATCTGGGAAGCCCTCCTCCTCGCCCTATCACTCTACCGGAGTGCACAGCAAGCGAGAGAGGAGGCAGGGACCCCTCGCTTGATGATCATTCTTCTGCGGGATTCGATCCTGTATTTCGGCGGTGCCCTGGCCTCCATCCTCGCGAACTTCATAGTTTGGAAGGTTCAAGTGAGTGCTCTTCGGCACGACAACAGTGTTATATTGTTTAGGCTAACGTATCGCGCAGGTAATAGCACTGTTCTTTGCCCTCATTCCGTAAGTGGCATGAGATTTCATAAATATGAGTCTGACGAGTGAACAGGGTGAATATAGCACTGAACTCTGTGTTGGGCTGTCGCATGATGGTAAGCTCCATCCAAGCGGTCGTTCTGCTGTTCAGTAAATCTGACATATTCGACGAAAGCTGCACATAGCCCGCGCCGGCCGCAAACATAGGCTCGCAGTCGCTGAGCGCAGTTACCCCCGCACTTCTGGAGTGTCAGCGGATGACGCCAACGAGAACAGACAAGATCGGACTGATGAAGGCAACAAGAAGGCATCTCACGAGGCGCCTGAGGCGTACTTTTCTCATTTAGAGCATTCACGGGCATCATCTACTACGCCTTTGAAGGATTTAGCATCTGACCACGATGGCTTAACATCACCATCAAGCCCTGACCCATCTAACATGTACTACGGACCCGTCATCGAGATCACTAGAGAGGAATCCACACGGCTGGACTGGGACATTTATGTAAGGCGAAATGACTTGTAGTTGCCAATCATGCTCCGACAGGACGCTTGGATGCATGATCTGTCTCCTGTATAGTGGTACTGGTGTATCAATGTATGCAGAGCAACGGTATCTTCCCGCGGCGCAGCACATGGGGTATAGTGTAAAGGAATGTTCGTCGTATCTATCTGCACGGGTGGTATGTAGTTGAAGAAAATGTATAGTAACGGAGTGACAGCGGCCCGAATCGTCTGCCTCGCCAAAAATGAATGACGCCCTCATAGCTTGGGTCAGTTGGAGCGGCACTGGAAAGCATGAACATACTGATTGCGAGCCACAATTGGGACACTGCTACTTAATATTCCTCATTTTCAAGGGCAGGAAGTAGCAGGCAAGGACAAGAGGCGACGACGTGGGAGCACTCACCACTGCAACAATCACTGAGCGCTCCTGATGCGGCATTCAAGTTGTAGCGCGTGAAGCGTCGATGAGAAATCGACATCCCGTCAGAGAGTATCAAGGACGGGTGAGGGAAAGCTCAGTAATATGATCAGAGCGTAAGGGCGAGAATAGGAATCAGCATCGCCCGGCCGCAAGTTTGCATGTCAATGACATGCTGGACAGCACAAAACAGAAAGTCGCATGCGCGCGATGTGAGAATCCGTCGGAGAACGAAGGGTGTCCGACATCACTGGGCCGACCGCCTAAACCGGTCCAATGCAGAAGGCTTCCGGCCCACCGCCTGCCCAGCGGCGGCGGCCGCCATAGCTTTTCTCCTCTCCTCCTTCTGCTTCTCGAGCTTCGCCCGGACAGCAAGCTGGATGGCACACAAAGTCAGTCTCCATCCAGCCTTCAACAACCACGAACAACAGAGCACGCACCGCCTGGGGATCGATGACGTTCTTCCGCTGCTTGCGGAGGTACCTCTTCAGCGCCTTGTTCTTCCCGCGCATCTTCTTTTTCTCCTTCTCCTCTTTCGTAGGCCTCTTCGCTCCCTTTTCCTCATCGTCCTCGTCCTCATCCGCCGCCGCGGCCTCGTCGACGTCCTCTGTCTCGTCCGCCTTGCCCTGCACACGTAGGCGCTCCGGCCGCGGGAGGCGCGCGAAGGGGATGTCGGGCTCGCCGCCGACGGCAGTGGTTAGTTTGGGCTCCGGTGCCAGCGAGCCGACGAACTCTGGATCGAGGGTAATCATGTCGGGTTGAACCTGAGCAGCACACCTTAGTCGCAATTTCACGGCAATGATAGTTTAGAGGACGTACCTTGTCCAAGAGGCTCTTGACCTCCCGCTCCCTCCTTGCGCGCTTGTTCTCGAACGGGTCCGCCTCGGCGCTGTCGAAGTTGGGCTCTCCCGAGCCTGGAACGAGGATACTCGAGAGGCCCGCGTTATGTCCGATCGTGAGAATATCGTGGAAGGGGCAGAAACGCAGCGAAGTCAGAGGGCGGTGCGGGATCGGGTGAGTGAGGTACAGGGGTGGCGAGACGGTGGCAGCGAATGGGGTGTGGATGGATGGTTTGGTGTACACCTGGTGGACAATGTGAGGTCAATGCGGACGATAGTCGAGGGGAGACCCTACGTTGACACTCCCGCCAGAGGCAACTGCCAATGCGCCCCTCTGGCTCCATTCCACCTCGCCCCCTCCGCCTCTCGCGTTCCACGTCCGTATCGCGCCCTTCCAGTTCCGACAGTCCCACACCTTCACCAACCCATCTTGACCCGCTGTCGCCATGTATCTCCCGCCCGTGCTCGGATCCACACTGACGCTCGCGACAGGCCCCAGATGTGCCAAGAGGCGGACGGCCGGATGGGGAAGGTTCGGCGTCCAGAGGGTAACGGTGCCGTTGGCGTGCCCGAGGTGTATGACAGCGTTGTGCACGTTTTGGGTCATAGCGCTTGGTGCGCCGAGCTTGGTGCGGTGCTCGACGAGCAGCTGCCCGGTGGAGGTATCTTGGTATTTTAGGTAGCCAGCGTTACCCTATATGCGTCTGCTGATCAATAATGAAACACGACGGGAATAAGAATTGCGACGTACAACGCTGGCGAGTAGCCAGTGGTAATAGAGAAACTCGAGCCTCGTGGGCTCGATGTGCGACTTCAGCTGGTGCAATTCAACACCGTCGCGGTCGTAGATGTAAACATACTTTTGCTGTGCCACCGCAAAATGCGAGTGATCGTGAAGGAACCTACGCATCGCGAGGTGAGCTTGGTGTTCCGTCTAGAGCAGACAAATACTAACGTGACGTCTCGACATGTTTCTCGGAGCTGCAGCTCTGCATGCATTGTACCCGTCTGCCAGTCAAACGTCGCGACATGGCCCTTCTTTCCTACTATCGCCATATGCCTGAGCAACCGTCGTCAATACTCGCTGACCTCGGCACGTCAAGTGGTGAAGACATACCTTCCGTTCCGCGTATACTTCGAGCGGTACGGCCCACCATCCAGCTTCCACTCTTTTCTGCCATGCGCAGATTCCTGTCCTGCTGCTTGCGTAATTTCCTCCTGGCCTATCCTCCAAGTCTTCTCCAAGTCTCCCTCTGCCTCCATAAGACCCGCCTCCTCCGTGAGCAGCAGTTCCGCATCTTGGACCAGGGCTCTCGCGCGCGCAGACTGGTTTGACTGCCTTGTCAGTTGCGCTCGAAGCTTCTTGTCCTTGATATGCTTATAGCTTTGTATGTTCCCGGGAGGGGGGGACGTCGGTCGAAGAGACTTGGGTAACGCAGTGTGCAGAGACACCGAGCCTAACGTCTTGTCATCTGAGGGACCTGCATGTGCCGATTCGGATTTCTTCCTTGGTTCATATTTGTGAATGCGTCTTCTTTTTGCCACTGGACCTATCGCATTTGCCTTTGCGAGAAGGGAATCCATGACTCGTTAATTTTTGTTGGTCCGAGATGCCGTCTATCACTCAAAATTGAGTTATAGGTACAGGTCTGTTCTTCCAGGTTATGTGTATGCAAAGCACTGTGAATGTCGGAAAGCGAAGACCGGCAGCAAAATTCGAGAGCAAAGTTGGGAGCTGTAGACGAGACTTGGCGCTTGTTCACAGCGATCTGAGATCCGATCGAACTGCAGGCGCCACAGTACGACGCGTGCGGGCGACCATCTGCATTCGCTTGACATTTATTTGCACTCAAGCTGTAGCTTGCGCATTCAGTATATTCTTAAGCAGTAGAATTCAAAAAAATCTGCTCGCTCATACCACTCGGAAAGCAATGTGCGTAGTTATCGCTAATGTTTCGGTTCGGTAAATTGAGATGTTACGAGCAGGCCTCCGAAAGGTTACACTAAACGCAAACCACTGACGGTAGTCAGTGATGACTCCCCAACACCGCCTGTCGTCGTGAGCATTATTTCAATGTGCCTTTGCTTCTGGGCCATCCTTATCGTCCATGACTAGTCGCTCGCGGAGCAGTTCTCTTACAACCACCTCCCACGCCCCTTCAAGAACCCAGAGTACACCAAGAATACGAATCGGAGAACGAAGAACCTGAAGGCATTACTCGCGCAAGAGCGGGAGCGAGAACGCGTTGAGCGGGAGCAGAGGCGACAGCAAAGGGAAGAGCGGATGGACGTGGACGGCGTCGCGAAGGACTTCCTCCTGGATGGGGACATGCCGACTTGTGCGTTGCATATTTCGCTACCCTCGGCTCTTACAAACCTCCCGCAGATTCGTCAATTGAAGCGCCACCATCTGTTCTTCCCCAACGGAGATACTGTGATATTACCGGGCTTGAAGTGAGTCGTGATCTTCTATGTACCCCACCTCCCTAACCAACGGATTCTCCGTTAGGGACCGTATACAGATCCAGCAACCGGTCTACGCTATCACGACAAGAGTGTATATGACGTGATACGCGGACTGGTGAGCTGCTTCGTAGGACAAGTCTCCATTTACTGACCTGACACCCGTTAGAGTGCTACCGCCGCCAAGGACTACTTGGCCGCGAGAGGCGTCAACCCAATCGTGAGGTGACGCGTCGTCGAGAGCCTTATAGTTCGTCCCGCACCATGTATTTTCGCGGTCCCTCGTTTCTTGCTTCTTTGTTCTGTAATTCTGTACAGTACTGTACGATTTATTATGTGCTTTCTACTTACCAAAGGCACTACATTGCCACCATTGGCATGCAAGTAACGCTACACTGTATGCGGCGAAAGCTTCCGACGCCGCAGTGAACGTAGCAAAGTCTCAAAGACCATCATGTCCCTTGGAACAGATGATGCGACCAACCTGCACATGCTACAGCACAGTATGTCTCAGTATTCACTTGTGAGATGGCAACGCACCGCAAAACGTCAGTGACCACTCTATTCACGGCATAGACGACGGACTTCGCACTTGTGCTGTTTTCGTATCACTACATACTGCCAAGTCCAATCAAGCTCGGAAAGGAGTCCAAGTGACACAACAGTGCCACGGGTAGGGAGAGACGCATATCGTAACTGTCCGTACCAGTGGAGAGCGATACTACTTTCGCGAAACGAGACGGTTACAAGAAGCAGACGGTATGAGATACGGGGGGTGAGGGTATAAACATTAGAGGCAAAACGCGAATGAGAAGTCTATACATTTCAGGTACGAACCTACGAGCACTCACACAAGCCCAACGAGCGGTCGACCCCATGGAAGGGGCGAGGCACGTCAATAGGAATGTATAAACAAGACTGAAGTCCGGTCGTTACTATACTTCTCCCGCTCACCGGCGCTGCGCCGTCTGGTAGTACGGATCGAATTCCCCGCTGGGCCCGCCCGTCCGCGGCTCGTCGTGGTAGGGCGACAGGCTGATGTTGCTCGCGTTGCCTGACGCGTCCCACATGCTCTTGTTCTCGTGCTGCAGCGGCACGAACGCGCTCGAGTCCGAGTTGCGCACGTCGCGCCTGCCGAGCGCACCGGCGCCGCCCACGGAGGACATGGCGTACATCGATGCGGGCTTTGCCTGCGCTGCGGCGCGTCTCCGCCGCGCGACGTACACACCGAACGCAGCACCCAGAATGCCGACGACAGCGACAGCGCCAACGATGCCGCCGACAATAGCACCCGTATGCGACGTGCTCGTCGTCTTGCTTGATGAACTCGATGCCGAAGTGCTACCGGCGGAACTGCCGGGCGCAGATCCGCTGACGTTGTCGGCCTGTACGTTGGCGGGGAGGGTGGCCGCGGCGGACGTGGGCTGTGTGCCGAAGTCGCCGGTGCCAATCAGGACGAACGTGCCGTTGCTGGGAATGCCAGACATGGTGACGAAGAGCATAGCGGGGCCGGGCTGGAAGAGGTTCGCGTTCGGCGGGAGCTGCGACACGTGCAGAGTGATCGTGCCGTTGCTGTTCACCGTGTATGTGTTGTTGAGCTGCATCGAGCGCTGACCCATGTTCATGGCGTGCGTCGTCCAGCCTGGGCGGATCAGCCACACGGTGGTGTTGTCGGCGGCATCATTCGCGGAGCCGGAGTACGACGACGCCGGGATCTGCACATCGAAATAGTCGCCACCATAGCTCAGCGTGCTCGGCATGTTCTCGGGGGAGGGACGGGTCGTCGCGTTGAAGTACGGCGGGTAGAAGACCTCGGACTGGTACTGCGTGGGATAGATAGTGCTCGTGTTGACGTCGAGATTGGGGTTAGAGCCGGCGATGAGCACCGACGCGTCGGGCAGCAAGATAGCGGAGGAATGGTACACACGAGCGATGCTCGAGGTATCCAGTCCATCTGTCGACCAGTGGGAACCGTTGGATGCTGTGGGGTCGTAGATAGCGGGTTGGCCGACGGGGTCTGCAGCCAGGGACTCTCCGTAGGGCATTTGGTCCAAACTCAGCGCGTACAGTGTTTGCTTCGAGAAGCCAGCTGTACCCATTGCACCGCCGTTAACCACGAGCATCTGGCCGTTAGGCAGATGGATGAATTGGCCCATGGTCCGTCCCTTCGGCATAGAGTCGACCTCAACATACGTCGGGTCGGATCCGTCTGCAGGCTCAGGTGTGATGTAATGGCACCGCGCTGATGCGGGATACGTCCAGGTGTTATAGAACGGCCAGGAGTAGTTGCCCCAGTAATAGTCGGGCATGTCCGAGCCACCGCAGAACAGAATGGAGGGTGTGTAGTTGTTGGCGGGGGTCAGCGGCATCATAGCTGTGGCGCCGGAAGCGGGATACACACGGACGATGTCGTCCGGCATGTCGGGCAAGTCCGTCTCCTGGTTAGTTTCCGGAT
Source organism: Daedalea quercina L-15889 (assembly GCA_001632345.1). NCBI lineage: Eukaryota > Fungi > Basidiomycota > Agaricomycetes > Polyporales > Fomitopsidaceae > Fomitopsis > Fomitopsis quercina. Next base: position 40,257 of record KV429139.1, read on the forward strand.
CCCAAAGCACTGGCCGTGTGCATGAGCGCACGAGCCCCATGAGTATGGCTATGGAAACTCACTCGTCGACAGGTTCGCCTGCACAAACATCTTCCCAGACGGCATCAGGAACGTGTGCGCGTAGGAATTGAGGCCAGAAGTCTTGATCATGAAGTTCATCACCGTTGCGTTGCCCGTGGTCGGGTAGAACTCGTACGTGGGCTCGGCCGCACCACCCTCGTACTCGGGATCTGTGTTCGGCCAGTTCCTGTTAATGTAACCACCCTCGACGAAGCCACCGATGAGAGCAACGGTCCCGTTACCGAGCGGCTCGGCGGCAGAGTACCATCGCTGCTTCTGCATCGACAACAGCGTCGCGTTATCGAACCACTGGCATTCGGTGTTCGACAGGTCGTCCCACTTGCACGGGTTGAGGATACGGATCGATTTCGAGCCAGAGTAGTCTTGGTATGTCGTATCGTAGGTGGCGGAGTAGCCGCCTGGTGCGAGCACGTTGCCAATGTTTCCACCAGGACTGACGGCGCCGTTACCGCCAAATGTGGCGTACGAGCCGTTCGGCAGGTGCATGCCTGACGCGCAGAATGTGTTGGTTACCACGTCCATGGTCTGCGCAGTGCGGCCTGCAATACTGTACGCAGAGCCCCAGGCAGGATGCCCGTTGATCTGGGCCGCGTTGCCCTCGGCCTTGTCGAGGACGTAGACGACCTCGTCGTTGCCCAAGAACATCTTGACGCGCGGCTATCAACAGCGCTCTCGTGGCGGGGGCGACGGACAAACTCACCATCATCGCGCTGACGAGCGTGCTGCCTCCATCCTCAAACGATCCGGCAGTGTGATTCTGAGCGAGGGCGAGTGGTGAGGCCGCCGCGAGAGCGAGGGCCAGCAGCGAAAGCTGGCGGGAGAGCATCTTGAGGTCGCACGCGTCTACCGTCCGTTCAGTTCAGCGAACAAAGCAATTACGAGTTGTTATCGAGTAGAGAAGGTGAAGGACGCCCGGACGGCCGGGTCGAAAGGAATGTGGAGGACGGAAGGGGGCTTGCGGGGCCTCTGTGAGGTGGTTGAGAGAGGGGGAGGAGGCTTTGCGTGACTTATTGATCTGCCGCCTGTCGCCTGCCACAACGGTAGCGCCCACGCGGTCTCCCGGTTTCCTGATCAAGTTGGACTCCCTGTCCGTCGTGGCGGGGAGGTCTCGCCGTCGCCTCAGCCTTCCGAGAGCCGTCTCGACAACCCTCGACTGCTTTTCGACCAACGAGCTCATCGCTTGTCCCCGCTTAACCACTGCGAACACTGGGGTGTCGGACGATTCCTCAAGTCTTCTGGCGTGTTTGGGTGTCTCTTGCCGGCGCACGGCCGCCAGCCTCACAAGGCTCTGTGGAGATTGATTGAGCCCGTGTGAGCTATTCTTGGGACGTCGTCGGACTATTCTTAGCCGTATTCATTTTCAACAACATACAGTACGGATCAGTCACCAGACCTGTTGCACCTCGACAAAGCACCTACGTGTTCGGTTGCGTGTCAGTCGAGGCTGAACTCCGTCGTCTACTTTCACGCGGGGCATACACGGTTGTGGCACCATCGTCGTCGACGAGTGTCTGTCTCTTTTTTCAGTAAGAATTTCGGGCGCCCGTCGCTGGGTTCACTATTTGGCTAGGATTGCCAATGTATGGCAGGCCAGCATGGCGTACTTCCCAAGTCTATTCTGAGGACTCCTCTATTTACTCGCACGATGACATGGGAGGGGACTGCATTGCTCACGGATTGATCCTCGCTGGGTTCGCATGTCAATGAGGCGCATCGTGCCACCCTATAGACATATTTAGCGGTGCAGATCACGCAACGGACCTGCGGGCGTTCTCCGGTATACGTCGCGTTAATCCGCACCCCCCTGTTATGAGGTTGCTATATCCTTTCACACGTAGGTGCCATGTATGTGGAGCACTCAGTTGTTGACGTTGTTTCTTGAAGGAGGGTGAAGATGACTCGAGGACCCGCGTAGCGGGCCGGAGGTATGTGGTCAGATTCTTGTCCGTAGGTCTAATCCGTCTTGCTCGCAATAATAGACTGATTCTGGCCCACGGCAGCTGCGTACTACGAGTCGGGCGCCGCCAACGAGCCGCCATCTTGTCTTTATTTGAAGTTGCGTCGAGATCTCATACGTCCATACAGTATGTGTTCAACCCCTTATGGTGGTTGACCCCGCAATTCTTGGAAGCCTGCCGTCTATCACATCGTGCTGCCAGCGGCTGCTAGAGCTCAGGCTGGCTACGTTCCTTTGATATCTCTATCGGGAGCATTGGACTCGGCGTCCGATAATCGCCCGTACCAATGGGGAGGAGACCTTCAGACGGCAGCATATTCCCTGGACACTCGGCTGAGTCAACCTCTTCGAGTCAATATCGGTGAGTCGATAGTCACGTAGCAAAGAGGATCCGTACCGATGTTGGATCGACAGTGATCATGGTGAGTGTTCCCGTTGGGGCGGCTGCATGTTATGCGCCCTTCCTAATGACTGCTGTGCTTGCGCACACCGCAGAAGGCGATGAACTAGCCATCGCTGTGTCGAGCGAGGCTCCCAACTCGAATAAACTCTGGCAGTTGCATCGGGCGCGAATGGTCGGGAAGAGTCATGCTGATTTCAGAATGACGACTCGATTGACTGGGTCAGGACCCGGGCTGCGTTGCTGGGGACTAGGTGCCAAGTGGACCATATACCGATTTTCCGGTGCTTTCAGCAGTATTTTTGTCTGCATATAGTCAGTCATTCACGGCTTCAAGATGCAAAATTTAGCGTAGCGTGCATCCTTGAAAGTTCGCAGGCTGCCAGCGTGGGAGACACCTGACAACAGCTGAAGAGGCCTTGACATGGGAGTATGGGAGAAGAAGATGACGACCGGAAACCGAGCGCGGTGTGTCGGAGATAGAAAGTGAGCAGACGTCGTCGTGGTCGGGGAAAGGCGCAGAACGCAATCTGAGATCGATCGAGCGCGCCCGCGTCGGCCATGGACCTTATTTGGATATGTACTCTACGCTGACGCCCGCAGCGGCGCGGCGCGGTGTAGGGCCGAGACTTGGATCGTCCGACATAGTTCCTTTGTGTATTGTCTCCACTCCGAGCAGCATTGTTCACGGTACTTATTATTCTCCCAGTTGATCGTTCCACTGTCTAGTGGCGAATAATGCAGTCCACCTCCCGCACCAGTGGCAGTGGCTCGCTGCCAGCGGACATAAATAGTGCATCCAATGAGCAAGGGATCCGGCGAACCATCCGTCCTCCTCACCTCCCTCTGAAGCTCGTTCCCCTTTGACCCCGTAGCAGTTCCGAGTCTCGCGCTAGTAGAGCACGCCTCACTGCGTGCACTGAATACGGCGATATCCATCGGCGACGTGACCTCTATCTACCCAAGCTCAGCCCTGGGCACTCGACAATGGTTTTCGACGATGAGCATTAGAGCTGGTAGTGAGAGACTACCAGCTCTAATGCTCGTCGACGCGCTCGGTGCATCGACACAACCTGCACCCCAGAGAGAAAGCGGATTTACATCGCTTTTGCAACCTGGTATTCTTGGCAGGAGCCAACGGGCTTCGCTGTGGGGGGCTTTCCGAGTCAGGTGCAGCACACTTTGACGAACGCCCTGAGCGGACTGCTCGGGTGGCTTTGGCGGCTGCTTCGGATTGCACGTCGTGCTAGCATCATCATGATGCCTCGTGAGTCAACATTCGTTGGTCGACATTCTTAAAAACCACTCACATGGGTCATGTGGCACAACCTGCAGCTTTGTATGGCGAGCTTCGGATGGCTTACCGGCCGTGTACAGACGGGGCGCGCCACGGAACAGACCGTCCTAGGTAAATGCAGAGACGCCCAATGCGGCGACGAGAAGACGAAGGATGGGATACCTTCTTCGGCTCTACAGCGAAGCATCATCAACCAAGGACACGGCGACATAATTTGGTGACGCAGCTGGCGGAGATCTATCTAAATCGTGGGCTTCTCTCTTGTCAGATGAGCAACCGGCACTCTCTGACATGGCGATAGATGGCGGGGTTCTCTGTCGCTCAACGTCTTCATTTGGGTGTAGTCGCAGGTCCTGCCTATGATAGGCGTTAGTCACGTGGCTAACACCGTGACTGGGTCCGGTCTACAGCCCAAAGGAAGACATACCAAAAACCTCTCGTGATTCGGCTCGGGTGGCCATATCGATGAGACCATTCGCCGGGATCAACACTGGAATGACTTTATGTCAGTACATCGTATGGTCCAACAGCGGACGCTCAACGTGCGTGTAGAAGGTTGTGGCCGAGAAGGCCCCGGATAGGGTAGCTTGTGGCCGATTGCTCGAACCCAGAGAATATTCGGTGATGCACCTGCGTGTTTGGGGTTGCGAAGAAGGCAAGCATGTTGTGAGTGTCCACCGTGTAACCATCCGTGACGTGGGAATGGTATCGAGAAGGCGAAAGGGGCGTAGGAGGGTTCAGGGGCGACGGGGCCACTCTTATGGTAGAATGAAACCAGGACCAAACAAACAATGCCCTGGCCACAATCACTTTGACCAACGCTCCGCCCACAAACGACTGCCAATTGTCGACCTGTAGAAGGACAAGACCGAACGGACGCGGGACCTACCCATCTAATGCCACCTGACAAGGACAACATAGGTCAATTCCCATTTCGCCACGTACTGTACATTCGTTAGATGGCTACGCCCGAGCCGTTGTCGCTCACAAGTCATCGTACCCCGGCATCCCCGACTTCCTCTTCTCGGCACCGCGACTCGGCACGCCGAGCCTCCCGAGCACCTCTGCCCACGCGCAGCACATCCCCGCAACGCCCTCGTACAGACTGTACGGCTCGTCGGGTACGCGCATCTCGCCCTTCCGCTCGAGCGTGCTGTAGTCCGCGGCCAGGTGCGCGAGGTGGACCGCACGCGAGAGCCAGTAAGTGTTCTCCCCGGAGTCGAGGGCATCGGAGAGGGACAGGAGAGCATACACGCTGCCGGCGACGCCGTGGCATAGCCCGACGCCCTTCCGGAGCAGCCCGTGAGTGTAGACGAGCTCGCCGCCGCGCTGCATAGCTGCGATGATCCGGTCGCGAAGGGATGAGGGGATGGCGAGGGAAGAGGACTGCGCAGTTCGGTTGAGAAACATCGACAGAAGGATGAGCACTCCGGGGGCGCCGTGGCACCATCTGAGGATGCGGCCAATAAGTCATTGCAAGAGATGGTTATCCGACGACACGACGTACTGCACTAGCTCGTGCTTGTCGTCCTTTGGGAGGCTCACACGTTTCGCTTCTGTGCTCGTCGCCGTACCACCTGGGACGTGATATAGGTGTCTTCCCGCCCGAGATGGCCAGTTGCCGAGCGGTTCCTGAATGGCAAGCAGCCATTCGACCATCTCCACGATGTCCGACCAGTAAGAACCGATGATTGTCGACGGAGCCAGCACGAGCATATGCAGTATGCCGGCTGCGCCAATGAAGTTAGATCCGACTTTCCATATCTAGAGGTTCGACATACCGACGCCGTGCGCCCCTCCAAGGTAGCGGGTTGCGTGCCACCTCCACATGAGCGGAGGAACCTTCTCGCGTTCATCCCTAAGACTCGCGAGTTCCTCCTTGTATTCCCGAGAACCATTTTTTCCGCGCTTCATGATGTCATCGACAAGTGCTTGGACATTGGTATCAGAGCAGAGCGAGGCAACTCCCCGGACAGCTGGATCCTCCGTCCGGCTGATCGACATACCGCCTTCACGAAGAGAGGCGAGTTCCAATCGGAGGAGATGTAAAGAGTACAGCAACCCTGCGCGACCATAGAGAACTTCGCAGCCGTCGTCGTCAAGCTCCTCACTGATCGAGACCTGGATGGCAGTCTCGAGCACCTGAACGCAAGGCTCCCAGGATTGTTCGAGCTTCTGTAGGTCATTCCTGCTAGCAGTGGTGTTGCGCGCATCGGAGCTGACTCGAAGCTTCTCAACAAGGATGAGGGTTGCCGCACCGACACTGGTCTCGAGGAACGCAGCGCGAGAGCCCGAGTGAGGAAGCGTCAGTTGTTGAGACATGAGGATACCAATGGTGGATGCTGGTAAATCCGACGAAGTATAGCCAGCGACGCACTTGTCCATGAGATAGACACCTGCGAGGTCATGTCGATAAGGGTGTCACCAATGTCAACGAGAGACTCACCTGCAGAGCCAATATACACACTAGTACGTGCAGCCCTGTGCCTATGGACACGCCTCACGTTCGACATCAATGCATCTTGGATGTCTCCTTGTACAGTGAGCAGGTCGGAAGGCGGCCTATTCGAGTGAGCGATGTAACGGGTTGACATGGTAGTTGAAGAAGCCGGATGCGAGGCCCTGTCGGTGTCAGATCGAGCAGCCAATGCTTCAGAACAAGTCGACGTACCCTCGCTTCCACCGTGACCCATGCCGAGATTGAGTTTACTCTGACGTCAGGCGGGGTATGTTAATGCGTAGCCCAGACCGACTATATGTATGTCCGATATTTTTGCCATGCCGATATGAAGCATTCATCGGACCCAAGGAAAACTGCGCTACACAGGCCGTCGAACACGTTCAAGGGTCCTCGACTCCACGCATAGGCATGAGGTCGTCAGCGTACTTGTACCCTGCCTATGTGCTTGGAGTCAATGGCTACCGGAACGTCGGCGGAGTTCGAGCTTTGAGCCGTAGATGATGACAGCACAGGAGGGGATAATGGAAACTGGTGCAGCTAAATGATTGAGCGTGAGGTCGAGGAGGACCAACGCATGAGGATTCATGCTGGCAGAGACTGAATATTGCAAAGGAATGACTTACCCCGATTGAAGAGCGTGAGAACTGTGTACTTTGAAGGGTTTACTTGAGAGGACACGTGCTTTCTGACCGCTTGCTGATTCTTGTACCCATCGCGCTTATCCAAAGTACTTGCATGCGTATCCACCTCTTGAACCAGTACTTGACCACTTCTGCAACGTAACGACAGAGCAGGCCGAATAAGTACAGCTCACACATCTATGAGTTTAGTCATAATGCTTCACGAAGACGAACCGTTAACAGTCAACTTAAACACCCTCGTCGGATTATGTGATGGTCGATACAGCTGTCAAGGGCGTTGCCATGATATACTGCTCGAATCGGCGTTATGAAGGGCGCAAGTACCATGCCTCGGCCTCATTGTTGAAACGTTGATGGGAAGCTCAGCTTGCTTTCCGCTCTCATCGCTGTCTGGCGAGCAAGTACAACTTGTCACAGATATGCCCAGCTCTCGTTGTTGAATACCCTGATACATCTTGGATTTTGACTGGGGGATTATGCAGTATAGCAACAACGTTTGACGGCCGCTACAGATTTTCCTGTAATGACTCAAGTAGATATGACAGACAGCAGCAATATGGCGGAGAAGACAGATCAACGTGACGAGACTATTTTTATGCGGGATCCGGAGGTTAGTCATTCCCATGAACTGGTTGTTGCTCTCTGCTAACAACTCGGAGTACTGTAGAGAGAAGATACTGGTCTCACGTATGAATCTGTGGAAGAACACGACCCCACGAACGAAAGCGGTTGGAGAACAGTCGCAGACAAAGTTTGGAAGCATGAAAAAGCAACTGTAGCAGGATGGAATGGACAGATCGATACTCTCCTCGTCTTTGTTAGTGTTCTACTGGACTCTTTGCTGACATGCTGACACACTCTACAGGCAGGTCTGTTCTCTGCGGTTCTAACCGCATTCAACGTGCAATGCTACCCCGCATTACAGCCTTCTTCAAGTCCGCAAGCACTGCTAACATTACCCACCGACCTCGCGGGTCACGTTCTCATATCCACCTCCCCTACTGGGACAACCCCCCCGGTCGCAGTATCGATGATCGTCGTCAATACTCTCTGGTTCCTTGCCCTGGTCTTGAGTTTAATCGCCGCATCAGTCGGCATCAGCGTAAAGCAGTGGCTTGCGTCCTATATCCCCCCTGCAACTATTACATCGCGCCAGAGCACTCGACTGTGGCATCTCCGTCATCGCGGCTTGCGCAGATGGCGGGTAGCCGCGATCGTGTCCATGCTAGCGGTTCTTCTCCAGCTCGCCTTGATGCTGTTCCTCGTCGGTCTCGTAGTGCTCCTATGGACGCTGAACGTGGTGGTGGCCATCGTGGTCATGGTCCCCGTGGCACTACTTATAGTGCTATCCGTGCTGGTGGCGATCCTCCCGACATTCACGCCCGACTGTCCCTTCAGGTCACCCCAGGCATGGTGGATTTACCTCCTACTTCACCGACTCACTCGCTTCGACGGAACGCTGAAGAAGCGCCTATTCGAGACGCGTCGGCACTTCCTGCAGCGCGTCTGGCGAACTGTCGTCGTAGCGCGAGATTGGCTGGACCGCGACAACAACTTTCTTCGCTCCCAGACTCGTGAGAAAATCTCTGTGTCCGCCCTAGATACGGTCAGCGTCCTGGTAGCGGCAGACCACCTGGTCCGAGATGACGAGTTTCTCCAAGAAGTCATCATACCCGCATTCGATGTAGTGAACACATCACAGCGCGACTTCGATGCATGCCTTCGAGCTTTCTACGCTCTGGTACAAGCCAGAGCGCACACAGCGCATCCGAGCTCCAGCATCGTGGCTGGCGATCCTCCGACCATGCACTGGTTCAGGGACGAAATGGACAGCGGCTCAGTCGCCGCCATGGCCGATCTGACCTTGGATATGCTTATCAAGGTCGCCGAGGATGTCAGACTATACCGAACGACGCAGGCGAGAGACATGTCCAGGATCCTCGCCATCCTACAAGCCCTCCTTGCCGCTCTTCCTCGTTCCCAATCTCGCGTCCTCCTCAGACTTATCGATTGGTACTGTGAAGAAGGTACGACGTACCGACCGGCGCATGCTCGCGAAGAAGATCCGGTAGAAGTGATTGCCCAGCATGCGGCCCGCTACCGATCAAAGATCAAAGCTTTACCTGGTACGCTCCATATATCTGCCTTTGCCTCGCGCTCACGGTCTTCGCAGCTCGCAAGCAAGCCATCCTAGGGTCCAAAGCCATGAGCCGGCTCGAGCAGTTGCTACAGGATCCGGCATCTGAAAGTTTTAGACACCGCCAAGCGGAACGGGGCCTTCTGCGGCTGATCGGAGGGATCCTCGACAATCGACAGTCTCCGGTTACGAAAGAGTCTAACGATGTTGTCCTTCGCCTGTGCCGTCTGCTGGGCGATACCACTCCGATCTCGCAAGGTACTCGCACCACCCTCATATGGCTTGCTGCAAGGGTCGCAGCCGATCTGACCCTTGACGCAGAATGTAAGCTTCCTCTTGAGATGTTTATGTCATACTGACTAGGACTACTGGACAGGTCTGCTTCACCTCGCGGCGTGTCTACAACAACTTGCCAAGGAACCCCATAACGACATACGCTCCCAGAACACGATGTGTCTGTGCACCGCTATTGAGGCATCTCTCGATAAGATGGCCTTGGGCGGCGAACTGACGGCAGTGACTCAACAATTGCTGTGTACCCTGCGCGACCTACTCGACTCGGTCGACCGACTAGATAGATACGGTATCTTCGACTACTTGCGAGGCATTCTCTCGATATACAGCGTTCTTGCTCGCAAGCAAGCCCACTTCCTCACCAGTTCTGACGTGGATAAGCTAGAAATTTGCGTAGCAGCCTGTACGGAAATCTGGCCGCAAGACCTCGCGGAGGCGCAGACCGTCCGGGAGAAGATGGCAGGATTGCATCGGGCGCTACAAATGGCATCGTTCGTCACCCCGAGTCCCCACTTTGAGCTAAGTTGCGATGCGGTATGACGTGGATCAAAGGCGCGTGCGTTAACTCATGTTTTTCAGCTGATGTATTCAAAATGATGCACCTATGCCAGGGTCTACAGAGGCTTGTCCAGCGTACTATAATGAAGTCCGGGTATCGACACGCGCAATTTAAGGTGTCTGCCGCAATGGAGTCACCTCATTGGCGTAACAGCTACTGAGTATGTATGGGAGAACAGTATATATGGGAGAACAGTATGTATGGGAGAACAGTGTGTATGGGAGAACAGTATGTATGGGAGAACTATACTATGCACTGGGTTACAGTGTGCCAAAGAGGCCAAGCAGTTGCTTTGTTGTAAATGCGATTATGTATTCTCTTTATGAGGACCATGCTCTACGTCAAACGCCTCCCTAGTAGTAAACATGATGGAGAGAGTAGTCGGGGCACCGTCCGGAGTGTAAAGTTCCGAGTCAAATGCCGAACCAAGCCCGACACGAGCATTGATGAGCATTAACGATATCCCCGCTATGACTGGACCTGCCAAATTGCCAATATTCTGAAGGCATGACTGCGCCTCGTATGCTGCTAAGAAGAAGGCCACCCAAGCGCTGTAAGACCACGGTTAATTCATGCACACAGGAGAATGCCGCTACACGCACATCCACAGGAGAGCGCTCTCGATGAATATGGATATTATATGCTGTGAAGTGGCAGCTTGAAGCGAATCAACCAATGGCAGATGCCAGGTACGCACCGTTGTAGGGTCATTCCAGAACGCTCTGAGTTTTCGGCTCGCTATCCATACACGCCAAATGATGCTTGCTATATTAGCGGTTGCTACCTGAGGATGGGCCAAGTGAAGAGATTGCATGGCGTACCTGTACTATAGACACTCGTGCTAATCCCACCAGTGTCAATCATGCCGTTAGAGAAGGAGACTTGTTTGAGTCGTACCATAATTCCAGGGAAAACAACGTATATTCCCAACGATCTGTGTGGGTGGAGAAGATATCTATCCCGATCTCATAGCGGGAGAAGTTGACCACCATCGCAATGCCACAAGCTACACGCTTTCTGGTAAGAAGAGTGAATACTTTCGTGCGTAACAAAGCCCCGTACCTGTGTACGCTAGCCAAGTGCAGACCGGAAATATAACGACGGCCTTACTGTGCCTCCAAAGAACCCACACACGATGAATCTACGTAGTAATGAGGTCAGCGACGACGGCGGGAATCACTGAACTATTCTTGGACTGACCATTAGAGCGTCGTAGACCGACAGGCAGAATACGAAGACAGCACTCTGCGCGATATTTGTAGGCTGGGACATGTCATTGAGGTACAAGTCCGCTTCAGTACCATGTCGGAAGTAAAACATGGCTTGTAAGACCCTCGCGACAGTCAAAGACCAGTGCTATTCATGTAGTGAGCCTGGAAATTTATCTGACGATCAACTGCAGGACTCACGGCTGTGATACTCGCGAATAACACCAGATTACCAACAAAGATTGGACTCCGAAGGACGTGTTGCCGTTCATGAGGCGACTGACGGGACCGGCTGGCGAGCAGGAAATAGCTCGAGGAGAGGCAGAGAACGGTGAATATGCCATAGAGCACGCTCACCAAGCACAGTGAGGCGAGCTGTATGGCCAGGCTGTTCCCGGCCATCGCGTAGTTTTGGGGCACCGCAGTGTACCTGCGAGCTAAATGTATGTCTCCATGGGACCGTAGTAGCTACATACGTAATGGAACCGTGGCTGAGCGCTGCGTTGCGCGTCCTGAGGACGGTGACGGACGCGAAACCACCCAAACTTGGGCAATCCCATCAGGATCGCAATCTGCTGCGACGGCGACAATCGGAACCGATCGCCACGCGGCGCATACAACGGTAGGCACCTAGTACTATCGCGCTGTTTGGGCGTCAGACGAGGGCGACATGACTGTCAGCCACTCCCCGGAGTCTGAAGTAACTAGCACGCGGTCAATGGCATATACATTTTGACGACTCGGAGGGCACCGAGTTGAGGCGAAACACTCACAAGCACGTCATGTTCTTGTAATGAAAGCAAAATATATCCAAACCGGCATTGTCGTCTTCTTTGCCACCAGCCATTAGCCGACAACAACAGCCAGACTACAGCCTGTGGGCTGTTTGGCTGGAGCCCCCAGATGACAATCTGTGTTTGTTACGTCACGATGTACAGTCGAATCAATTGAGATCCCGACCGAGCTACCAACGTACGTGCAAGATGTCATACGTTCTATGATACTTGACAACAGGCGCTCGGTGCAGCGCAAATCGCTGTACCTATTGATATGACAGCCGTCAGGTATGGGCATATTTCCGAAATGAAACGAGCGGAACAAACCAAGAGTCGCTCATCGATCAACAATGGGCGGGGATGATTTGGCTTCAACGTCTTGCAACGTCGGGTGCTCAAGCGCTAACCAACGCATCGGATTGACTGCATAGAATGAGCGGAGCCAATTCCTGATGCATGACCAGGTTGATGAGTCACAGCAGCGATCGAGAAAGGACGTCGCATCACAGCGGACAGGCTAACGGCACTGCCTATGGCGCCACCATGCAGTTTTTGGACAAGTCCGTTGGCGAACAACATCGTCGACACCGCCGTACGTCGACGTATGCGGCGGCTACGACGTGGCTCAGAATCGGGAACTCGACGCTCTATCGACCAAAGCAAGACCGCAACGCTGCTTGTAAGGATCTCTTGGAGATTGGCCGAGAGTGTCAATGAGTAGTAATACGACCCCTGGTAAGCATATAGAGTTTGAATTTGAGATCCTTTGATGCAAAAATGTGGACATCTCACGGAAGCATTTGGGATCGTTGACCTAGTCACACATGTGCATGACTGCTCATCCGCAATATGACTAGGAACGTGCCGAACAGTCTTGCACTATGATCTGCATCATGAAGGGGCCTAAAGATCAAGAACGACGCGCCCGATAGAACGTCTCACTGGGGACGTACTCGCCATGCGCGCGTCTGAAGACAACAGGCCGCTGACCCCAACTGATTATTCGATTGAAGTATTGTAAGCTTGCGAGGAATCGCACACTCCCAAGAACTCCTGAAACGTGATGTGCGGACCGAGGACGGCACAGGCCGCAAACGGCCCCCATCGTAAGGTGCTGCGAAGTAAGCTACGGGGAAGCAAGGATCGGTTTGGATCTGGGTGGAAAGTGGACAAAAATAGACAATGCCCGCCATCCCTTCTGTGATAAGTACCTGCTGCATCCTACAATCAGTGACGCATCCTGTTTGACTGTGTCCCGCTGGAAGACAAGATTGGAGACGGACACTCACCAAATGGTTGTAGGATAATAAGAGCTTCCCATAACCTTTACAGAACTTCTCAGGGTAAGTTATCTTCCTACATCGTCTGTCTATTTTTTTTCTTTCGCCGGCATTGCCCTCGGTCCCGGTTATCCTAAGCTTTGACGCGTGACGCGCCCGTGTTACACGTCATCAGCCACCAATTTGACCGTCCCTCTTTTGCCGTAATAAGTATAGTTCGGAGTGCACCCTTCCGCTCTTCCGAGTCCGCTCCTCTGCTTCGGACTTCCTGCATGGTTTGTTCCTAGGCTTTAGTGAAAACCCCCTTTGAGAACGATAGTCGCGAGAATTCCCAAGCATTCGATCTTTGTATGCGTACTGAGTGCCGAGACCTAAGAGGCTTGTCTTTGACGATACCGACGAACGGACCTGCGTGAGTCTAGTTGCACCTGGAAAGACTTCATCCGAAGATAACTCGTGAACTTATTATAGCCATATGTACTACGTTCTCGATGAACCACACATTACTCAGCTGCTGCTGAATGAGCATCGTCATCAAATCTTGCCGCCATCGGGCGACATGTGCTTGCTGCACGGCAGGCTGACACTGGCCAGGCAGAGGTCGGCCAGTCCTTTACAAGCAACCACTACCTCCGGATCCTAGATCATTTCTCAGTGCCATGTCTACAACCGTCGTCCCCAAGCTGTTCCAACCTGTGAAGGTTGGACAGCACTGGCTCACACACCGGGTTGTCCTCGCACCGCTCACTCGGTACCGTGCGAACAAGGCGCACGTCCATGGCGACCTTGCGGTCACCTACTACGGCCAACGCGCATCGATTCCAGGCACACTTTTGATTACGGAGGCGACCTTTATTTCTGCGAGGGCGGGAGGATATGACAACATACCGGGGATTTGGAACGATGAACAAGTAGAAGGGTGGAAGCGGGTGAGTGTCTCAGAGCAAGTAGAATTTTCTCCTTGGACACCATAAAGCCTGCCTCGCTCGTCACATGAAAAAACGAATATTCGCGGCGGTCCAACATAGCCCATAATCATCCCCGTCAGCTTGCACGTTGTCTCCGGCCCATATTCGTATCGTTCTCTGTTAGAGAGCTATAATGGTCGCATGTAACGACCCCTCATTTCATTCAACAGACCGTGGAATCATCTTTCTTGGAACTATGATCCACAAATGACGCATACACCTATGTCCAAGCTGTCTAGCGTCCTCAACTATGTGATCATGGACATTCACAATGGCCGATCTGGCGACTTTCGCGCGGCTGAATCTGTAACATTGATCTAACGCGGTTGACCCCTTTTAGGTGACGGACGCCGTGCACGAGAAAGGTTCACGCATATACTGCCAGCTTTGGGCCCTCGGACGAGCAGCAGACCCGACGGTGCTCGACAGAGAAGGCCTCCCATACGTCAGCTCCGGAGATATTACTCTGACTGGTGCATCACGCCCTCCGAGGCCTTTGACGATCCCCGGTGAGTGACATTCCTACCTTGCCACACCGCTCCCGCGATGTTCATCGCGCGTCCTCAGAGATCAAGGAGTATCTGGACATGTACCGGAATGCCGCTCGCTGCGCCGTCCGAGCGGGTTTCGACGGTGTCGAGATTCACGGTGCGAACGGCTACCTGATTGACCAGTTCATGCAGGACGTGTCGAACAACCGGACGGATGAGTATGGCGGCTCGATCGAGAACAGGACTAGGTTTGCGCTCGAGGTCGTCGACGCGGTCGTGAGCACGATCGGCGCGGACAAGACCGGCATCCGCCTGAGCCCGTGGAGCCAATTCCAAGGTGCGTAAACGCGCATACTTGTAGTGTGCATAGCATGATTCTGATGTACTCATTGGTAGATATGCGTATGGCCGACCCCATGCCAACGTTCTCGTACCTTGTGTCGCAGCTCGCGAAGCTGCACTCGGACTTGTCTTACATCCACGTTGTGGAGCCACGTGCACAAGGTAACCTCGACCGTGAGGTGCAGCCCGGCGAGGTCGGTCTAGACATTACAGCCAAGGCCTAGAGAGTGTCTGACAATCATCACCGATTACAGAGTAACGTCTTCCTGCGCGAGATCTGGAAGCCGCGCCCGTACATCACTGCCGGCGGCTACACGCGCGAGACAGCTTTCGAGGATGCTGACACGTACGGCGACCTGATTGCGTTCGGCCGTTTGTTCATCCCGAACGTGAGCGTCACTCGATGTTCTCAACATGCATGTGGTCTGAGGTCTTCCGATTCAGCCCGACTTGCCGCTGCGCCTGGCGAAGGATCTCCCGATCGTGAAGGGCACTCGCGACTTGTACTACGTGCCGGAGGAGCCCCATGGCTACATCGACTACCCGTTCTCGGACGACCCGAAGGCCAATCTGTGATTCTATTAGACTCCAAGGGTAAGACTATGGAAATAGACAAAGAATTTACTAGAAGAGAGTGTCCTCGGTCCTGTAAAGAAGTGCGGTACTACCTGACAGGCATGATTGTCTACCCTTCACGGCCACATTGATAGATCAACTGTCTCAATCGTCCCTCTCTGATATCATTGGTGTCAACATGGGTTCTCTCGCTTCACATCTGCTCTGCTGTATCCCATGAACTGGTTCGTTCTGCGAGTCATCTCTTGTAGCTCTCGCTGAATTGGTGCCAGACAACAACAGGTCGACTTGCCTCCACATATCTCGGTTTCCCAGCATATGAATGTGGTACGAGACTCGAATCAAGCGCTCTCCATGTGAGCATGGTATGTCGATCTTGCGGGGAAGACGCTTGTGAACTGGATCATCGGCCGCTGCTGTGATGCTGTGTCACTTTGCGGTATCATTTGCTCCCTCAATACTCGTCATTTCATCCGGTACTGCTCGGTCCAGCTGATTGGACATGTTGGTTTGTGAAAGTATCCTGCGTGTGATGCACTAATCTTTGTGGTAACTTACTCGGGGGTTTCCATTCTATGACAGCATCGTATCAGGCGCCTGTTCAGTGACATGATCGTGGCTTGCCAAACGCTGCGAAGCCCGGATCTGTCACTACCTACTGCTATGTTGCGCGTTGCACTGCACATCGTGCTCCAATAAGTATCGGGGTTTCTCGTCGCCGCTGATATACCCTGTCCGTGCGGACCTCTCGCAATTTCACTCCGCATGGAGTCCTCATCCACCCTCTCCTTCACTCTTGCAAATGCAGTCGTCGAAAGCGTATTATACGGTATAGCGCTCCTTCTAATCACTACTTCTTTATGGTTGCTGTGGGACCAACACCGAATACGCCCTGGAAAGCCGGCTAGACGACCGTCATTCGCAAAAGGGATCCCGCTGATGATAGCAGGATCTTGTCTGTTGCTGGGTACAACAGCGGTGAGATCCTGGCTTTCGCTTCGCTGTCTCGTGCAGTGACTCATTTTCATTGCATAGCACTGGATTGTGACTGTAATCCGCTTGTTCCGTGTACTAGTGACACACAACGGCGATTCCCCACTTGCAGATTATCTGAATAGCGATCTCGACAAACCATTAGCAGTCGCATCCATTGCGATCCTTGTATTTTGTCTATTTATATCCAACGCTCTCTGGGTAAGGCCCTACCTACAAGCTTACCCTAAATAGCGACGACTCTGACGTTTGCACTTCAAAGGTGTACCGTCTCTGGATCATATGGGCTTTCCGTGGAAGCATCGTCATACTCCCAATTTGCGCTCTAGCGGCATATATGGGTGAGCTTCAAGATTTGATGTTGCTGTACGGTATCATTGACCGCGGAGTAGTATCAGGCATAGGGACCGCCTATGAGACAGCTCACTTCAGCAATGCGACTGGCACACCGGAAAAGGCGCTATGGAGATGGGCTGTCGCTGCCATCGCCAGTAATTTCTGGTAAGAGACATACAAATCTGTACTTGCTTTGAGCTGAATAGCTCGCAGCCTCAACGTATACTGTACTGGTGCAGTTGACAATTCTTCCACTGTATATGCCTGGCTGATCCCCGTCATGGCAGCCCTGATTGCAGGAAAGCTCCTTGTTGCGAAGTATAAAGTCATTAAGGTTGGCCTTCGAACTGGTATCCTTCAAATACTCGAGGTATGGGTCATAAACACCGGCAGTGGTGCGTATACATACGTGCTAAGTGAGCGTGCATACATGTAGGAGTTGCTTCCCATAATCCTTGTTAGCGCAAGCATTTACACGTGCGTTCCTTACCTATCTGAGAGCTCTTTTCTGAGATTGTCTGACAGCGCATGGTCAACTTTCTACTTCGTATCTTACGCAGTGAATAGCCGCGTATACATTATAGCTGGCAATAGCTCTCCTGCTGTTGCCGGCATTATGTTTGGACTCATCATCATTCGTTCTCGCCTCACCTGGCCACAAGCAGCTGCAGGATCCGGATCTACAGAGGATGACCTGCGATTTGCTTCACCACACACCCAGGCCCACCTATTCGCGTCCATCACGGTCAATGTTGCTGAAGCAATGCGGGAGTTCGACAATCTGGATGTTGATCTGCACAACACACCGGCCCGAACACCGATGGTGAAGCCCGAACATCTCTATGGACATGGACTCGGTGATCTGTAGAGTGTGCGTGTGCAATCATGAGGCATGCAGCCTTGGCCGCCTGCTATTCATGGGCCTCAGTCTGAGATCCCCTGTACTTCTCTGTACGTCTGGACTATCAAGCATGTATTCGAACACAATAGTGAGCCGCTAGATGGTGCTGATTCTTGAGGGGTCTGAATCTCGCGTTCCGTCAAAGTGACAGCAAGTGTGAATACACCCTCGGAAGAGACGGGGCGCTCGGGCTAGCAGCTTAGGACTCTGCCGTTTCCCAAAGCCAGGCCCTGCACTCCCACGACGCTCTAAGGTGAACTTGAAGGGATCTAAATCAAACAAGTTCTAGCTTCTTGAGCCTGCGATTAAGTTGTCAGGTCCTTGGAGCTGATGGCTACGAGTAACCGAATGGCGAGTTCGTCAGCGCATACAGCTATGCTCGAGGGCACTTGCGACATGAGGTATGAACAGCAAATTATATCGTTACTCGCTGACGACGAGCCAGGTACAACTGCATCCGAGCACTTGAGCTCGTCCCCGGCGGGGTGTACTATATGATCCAGCAATGGTGGATCTGCCTTCATCCTACTCCTTGGTACTACTGGGGCACGGGAAGCTGGGAGTCGGCAATTGACCTACTCGGTCCCAATCAAGCTATGCCCGAGGAGAGCTCACTAGTAGAGGTAAGCGTCAAGTGTGTGACCACCGAAGGCATGGCGACATAAGGTGTGCGGCGTCCCTTTAGTCGAAGGTTTGATTGATCAGCACCCTTTGTCATCATCCGTCGGCATATACTCACGTACTCCGAGCGAAGACAGTAGAGGTACGTACACTATGTCCCGGCTCAAAATCATTTAAACCACACTGGCCGGCAGTACTGCTGCACGTCGCCATCTAGAGTCTACGACATGTCTACGCCAGTCGTCCCCAAACTTTTCCTGCCTGCAATGGTTGGGAAGCACGTCTTGTCGCATCGCATCGTTCTTGCCCCACTCACACGTTTCCGCGCAAGCAAGGAGCACGTCCCTAGCGAGCTCGCACCGGAATACTACGCTCAACGCGGGGCGACTCCGGGTACACTTCTCATCACAGAGGCAACGTTCATCTCTCCTTTCGCGGGAGGGTTAGATCGTGTGCCCGGCATCTGGAATGATGAACAAGTCAGCGCGTGGAAATCAGTGAGCTCGTAGCACCATGTTTGGTTTATGCATTCTAAGCGTCCGCCAATTACCAGGTCACAGACGCAGTTCATGAGAAGGGCTCTCGGATATTTTGCCAGCTTTGGGCACTAGGTCGCGGTGCCAACCCAGAAGTCCTAGACGCAGAGGACCTTCCATATGTTAGTGCATCGGAATACAAGTCGACAGCCCACGGCAGAACGACGCGAGCCTTGACTACTGAGGGTATGTTAAACATCACGCACCCCCTTGCACATCTGACCAGAAGAACCCAAACAGAAATAAAGGATTATATTGAAGCATACACAGAGGCTGCTGTGAATGCGATACGCGCTGGCTTTGATGGCGTCGAGCTTCACGGCGCAAATGGCTACCTCATCGATCAGTTCCTACAAGACATCATCAACAAACGGACAGACAAGTATGGAGGGTCCATCGAGAACCGGGCCCGCTTCCCCCTTGAAGTGGTCAACAGTATTGTACAGGCGATTGGAGCTGACAAGACCGCTATACGGTTGAGTCCATGGGGCTTCATTCAGGGTGCGTCTGGCCTGTAACATTAATACGATCGACATGCAAGGCTCATCGGACGGTTTGAATAACTAGACACGCGTATGAAAGACCCAAAGCCGACGTTCGCGTACTTCGTGTCTCAGCTTGCGCAAAAACACTCCGACCTCGCATACATCCACGTCGTTGAGCCGCGAGTAAGCGGACAAGTAACACGAGAAGTTCCACCCGGAGAGGTATGTGTTTACTTGATCAGGTTTCTCTATATGTTGATTCACCCGCGTGATATATGAAGAGCAACGACTACCTTCGTTCTATATGGAAACCCCGCCCATTTATCAGTGCTGGTGGCCATACGCGAGAGAGCGCGTTTGAGTTTGCACAGCGTCATGGCGATCTTGTCGCCTTCGGGCGCCTGTACATATCTAATGCAAGTGTTCTGTCTTTGGCGTATGAGTTGTGGAGACTGATGCCCGCCTCCTAGCCCGACTTGCCAATACGTATAGCGAAGGACATATCGCTCGCCAAGGGTAATCGTGAAACGTACTACACCGCAGGACCCGTGGGCTATATTGATTATGCATTTGCGGAGGATGCATTTGCGACGTGAGAGAATGCGCTCTGAAAGACCGACTATCGAGATGGGTACTTCATTACTCCTGCAATGATTCCATCTCGAGTGCGATGCAATCAGTTATAGAGCAACTCGACACATCGTACTGTAAAGTTAGCACTGCGGTCAGAGTGAGGACCCTTACATCTCCTGTATCGTTTCAGGTCCATGTCGAAATATAACGAAATTATCTCCAGATAGCTGACTGCAAGGGAGGGACTGTGGCCTAGGCCATGCATTCTGGCTGACCGAGGTTTCAGATATGAAATATACGATTTAGCAGGGATGAACATACGCGGACAATACTTCCTTACCATGGTGCCCACGTTCGGCGGGAGGCGCTCGGTGGCATGGCTGGCCGCCGTACACTTTATAGCATAGCCTCAGACGAGGCTACAGTCAAATCATCCGGCGTAAGATGTGAAGACTCTCAGCCATCCGACCAAAAACCTGCACTATGAGAATCAGTAGCAAGAATAGTCTGAAGTGGGACAAGGAAGATCTCCATACAGTTAATAACAGTGTTGGCTTTGTGACATTCGCTTCCAATGATATGCCCAGCTCAGTGAAGGCCACCAAGCGTTACTAGAGACTGATCAGGCGACGTGAAGCGTTGTATCGGTGTTGAACGACTTGACCGCTGTGGAGCCTGTACAGGTGGCGAATGCACATCATCATTACGACGTCATATGATTCGAACCCGAAGGCACTTTCAATAAGCCGCAGAAAGTCTTTCCACCGTTTGCCGCTTACGTAGACCGGGCCGTCCTCCAGGGGTGAGTAGATTGTAACTGAATTTTGAGAAGACCAGGCGCTCGAGACTGGGGGAGCAGAAATGGATCTGCCCCAGCAGAAGGAAGTATTTCGCGTGTGGTCTGCATGTCGTCCAGTCGGGGCCATGAAGTTGGACGTCATGCAGATCGGGAGGTCGCAACGCTGGAGTGTGAGCAGGCAAGGTGTATATGCATTGCGGATAACGCATGCGGACCCGCCTTGGCGATAATACAACGAATGTTTGACGTGTAAAATCGTCTCGTCACTCTCGTGCTCCTTGGTAACATTCAAAATACGCGTGATACGAGTTTCAAATCGCGACGTGCCAGTAGTTCTCTGCTGAGGGGCCGACAGCAGACCGGTGAGCCGTAAATGCGACGACACGTCATGTAAGTTGCAGCAGGTAATGGGTAGTTGGAGAACAGTGAATACAGCACCATCCAATGTATGTTGGAAGATGTGGTCTCAGCGGGTGCCCCCGGGCCCCGACATGGTCCTCGTCCACCTTAACCATAGTGGCGCGTCGACGATTTCAATGTGCGTGCAGAGTTGTGAACGCGATATGACGGCAAGCGAACGACCAGGTAGTCATAGACAGACTGAGGATGTCTTCCATACGAGAGTGGAGGAGGAGGGATAAGTGCGACGTGACAGCTCGAGTGCTTTAACCTTCTCGGTTTGAAGTTACTTACTTACTTAATACGGCTGCGATCAGTACTTTACTTTCAAGCGTATTGCTCTCAGCGCGATGCACTTAGAAATCACAGACCGCCAGAGTCTGAAGGAGGTCGTGCGTTCCGTTGAACGAGTTGCGCCGTCATTGGCTTAGGCAATTAGGGTGATGTGCTATCGTGCTGTGAGTGCTTTTGTGCATTGTCTTGAGTAGGACACAGCATCACGCACGGACGTTGGTCGGCGAGCGGCGAAGGACTGCCGCACGTCGACAGGCAATCTAAGAACTGGGTAGCACGTCAAACAAATCATAACGATACTTTTGCACAAAACAACAGTAGATTCTCCATGTAGTCCCGCCGCTCCTCTGTATGCCCCAATACAACCAGCCCAGCCCAAAGACCGAGAATCAGAACAGCCCTACAAGATCCGCAAACGGGTCCTTCCCGCCTTGCGTTTGCGACCCATTCGCAGGTGTCGCAGCACTGGGCGTCCCCGTCTGTCGCTGCTGAAACGAGTTTGCCTGGTGGGGCTGCTGTGGCTGCATCGGTGCGTGCGTCTGCTGGGGCTGTAACGATTGTGGAGCCGCGAAGTAGTTTGGCGTCGACGGTTGCTGGGGTGTGCCCAGGCGGATACTGCCGAGCTGTGCGGGCGACGCTGTCCCAGAGCGGGCACCGAGGTTGAGCATCGGCGGTGTACCCGCCCCCATGCCCATGCCCATGACGTTGGAGAAGCCGTTAGACGGCACCGGTGCTACCATTGGTGTGTTCGATCCGCCCTGTGCAGCCATGCCCATCCCGAACCCTGTGCGCGGGCCCATGCCCATACCCATACCCATGCCTGAGCCCATGTGCATGCCAGCGCCCATCCCACTCATCCCCGACGTCATCGGCTGCTGCATCCCCATCGCCTGAGGAGGCTGTGTCTGGAATTGCATCTGGGCCGTCGCGGGGCTCGGGCCAAACAGGCTTGCCAGATCATCCAGCGGCGGATGCTGTTGTTGATTGGGCTGGGCAGGTGCGGACGCAGGGCCGTCATCGAAGTCGATGAGGGAGTCATTCTGAGCTGCGGCGGTGAGCTCCGGTGGGACCGGATTTGCCGCAGCGGTGTAGTCGCCCTTCTTGTACGACTCATACCGGTTAAGGACGGTGTTAATCTGGTCATTAATCTGCAGGAAGGTGTTGAGCGACTCGGGGTCGTCCGTCTCTGCATTTGAGATCCAACCCTGAATCTTCGGTCGTGCGGCGGTGAGAATGGACGCGACTTGCTGGAGAGAGAAAGAATAAACACGGAGCGTCCATAAATAGCACACATACACTCACGTCGTATACATCGCCCTGTGCGAACTGCTCCCCACGCGCAGTGTCAACGTTGTCTAAGAGTTCATTGAGCAGGATAACCTTGCTCTCGAGCTTACTGAGCTCTGTCAGGGCCTGCGAGCGGTAATCAGGCTTCGCATCCGGGTTTGCGCCCGCGAGCGTCTTCATCAGGTCCTGTGCCGCGGCCAGGTCCCGCGGTGTCCCTCTCCGGATGAGCTCCTGCAGCTTCGCCTCCTGCGCCTCCCGGTCCTCCGTTTCAAGCTCCTCCGCAGTTTTGAGTGACTGAAACAACCGTTAGCACCGCACGGTGGTGCGGGCGGGGAGCGAGAGCGAGACACATACGGAGGCAGATGCAATGGGCGGCTGGCGTGGTCGGTCACGAAAGCGGTAGCCCTTGAACGTCAGGAGCCGGTGCATGTCCCGGATGTTGCCCAGATCCTCCTTCCACCGCGACTCGGATGCGATGCCCTCCTTCCAGTCGTTGATCAGGTCGAGAATACGTGTCATGACGGGCCCGGGGAAGGGCGGCGGGCGTTCAGGAAAGCGACGGACGAGCTCGTTCAGGAACTCTTTCGTGGCTATTTGCAGATGGAAGGCATATCCGCATGATTGTACGAGGGTCTCTAGGAGAGCGAGGGCGAGCATTGCAATGTGGGGGTTGCGGTTATTGACCAGCGTGGCTATCATCATCGCTGCTTCGCGCGGGCTGTACCATACGCTCAGATCTGATAAACAAAGAGTTTTCGGTGTACACACGTATTCGCCTTTTTCTGGTTGATGTACTCCGCGACCTCCAGATGCAAGGCATAGTTGGGCTCTGCCAGATGAGGGCTGCATGCCCTCATGACAAGGATTTGAGTCTGGCTTGTGCTAGACCTATAGGTCGGTGATGACAGCATCTCGAAGGTACTCCTTGCGAGATTGCTATTCAATCGGCCAGAGTGCGGAGGAATAAAGAAGGAGGAACGGATGGGTCGGTAATGGAGTTGGAGGTAAGACGGCGGCGGACTGGAAGCTGTGGCTGAGCATCCGTAGGCGCTCATGATCTGGAGTGTAATCTTACTTTTAGTCAGCGCTAAGTAATGTCGTTGAAACCATCTCAGTTATTTTACACGCTACTGTGTACCATCGAGGTCCAGATCCTTGGAAATACCCTCCCACTACAACACTAATTCCGTTAATCTTTCTGTCTGAACTCCTACCTGCACGAACGTTGGTTTCCCCAAGAGCAACCAGGACGGCAGCACCTAAGTTCCTTCCGCTTTCCCCTCCGCTTTCACTACGTCCACCAAAACCTCCATGGCTTTGGCCGGGTCTCCCAGTGCACACCGCCAGCACCCCGTTAATTATTGCAAAGCCTCTTCGCGATATCCGTCGTAGTCTGTGACATGGCGTTTCATGACGTACGGTGTATCCAGCTGACTGGTCCGGAAGCCTCCTGGCACGGCAAGGACAACGCGGATGCCGAACTGTGCGACCTCAGCGGCGAGGGATTCGCTGATAGCTAGATGACGTCCATGTCAGCCGTAATCAAGTAAAATCCACGCAGGTGGGTAACGCACCATGTATAGCAGCTTTCGTGGCAAGACATGACGATCCAAGCTGTCGATGAAAATCGATCAAAATCACATCTGACTATCTTAGCTGAATCGGTTTTCAGACGCACAGGAATATTGGCCTGCCATACAATGCGGCTGCCCAATAGTACAATGACTCCTGCGCTCCGTTGACGCATGTGCGGCAGGACCGCATTGGTGACTTTCACGGTCCCGAAAACGCTGGTCTCGAATTCTGTCCTCATTACCTCCAGCCTAGTCGCGACAAATTAGCAGTATGTGTATTTCATGATAAGCAATGCACGCATCCGCCTTCCTCGAGCAGGCTTTTTGTACCGCGTCCAGCGTTATTCACCAGAACGTCAATACGGCCCCAGATCACGCAGACCTCGTTAACGGCCTTGCGAATGTTTTCTTCTGACTCCGCGACGTCCAGGAGGATGACGCGAAGTCGCGCCTTCTGATCCTCCGTCGCGGCGAGCTCGTCGGGTGCGCCCTCCCTCCGTATGGTGGCAATGGCGTAGTCACCCCGATTCAGCACAGAAGCAACAAGACATTTCCCCAGCTCAGAAGATGCCCCTGCGGAAATGGGACAGTTAATATTTCTTGTCGTGATCTGATCGACATTGAGAAGGCCCACGAGCTCGAAGCTCACCGGTAATCAATCACACTAATGTCATCGTCTTGAAGTTGGGGCCGCGCTGATGAACAGCGTTTGCTGGTTACATGGACCCACCGCTGTAGGCTTTTATGCCTCAGCAGTCATTCCAATTGCTTATATCCGCCAGCGCGCGCGTATGTCGGAGTCCCTTGAGGCCCGAAATGAGGCCCGTTTCTATCGGGCCTCATAACACCAGGAAGATCGCCCTGCGTGCGCTGAGAACCCAGACGCCATCTACGGCGAAGATGAGACCACAGGCGGACTAGACTATTTCACGGCATGGGAGAGAGTCAGCGAGCAGCGGGGTCGCCGTCCTGTATTTCCATCACTGGAACCAGTCCATCGTTTGACCCACTGGATGCAGACCCTGCACGCATTGTCGAGAAGGCACCGGGAGGATCTTGCACCCAGTGCTCCGGATTTCAGTTGTGACCTCCAGACTAGAAACCGGTATCAGCTTTCTCGAATAGAGGAGTACCTACCCAGTCATGACACATCAGTGCGCGTGCGTGGACAGCTGTTCCGTAGACTGTAGAAGCAGCTGTCAGGATTGCCGAATGTCAAACCGGAAGGACTCGCTCGAGAATCTGCCAAAGCTTTTAGAACATTTCGAGGGCAGAGGCATGGCTAGTCGTCCCAAGCGGTTAAATTAGAAGGAGCGGATTCGGAGTAGAACGATATACACCCATCTAGATCGACAATGAGAGGGGCGATGAACTCCCATGGCGATAACTAATTGAGGGGGGACTTCATAAGCTATAGAACGCAATGTCCAAGACATCATCA
This sequence comes from Daedalea quercina L-15889, assembly GCA_001632345.1. NCBI lineage: Eukaryota > Fungi > Basidiomycota > Agaricomycetes > Polyporales > Fomitopsidaceae > Fomitopsis > Fomitopsis quercina. Next base: position 65,964 of record KV429139.1, read on the forward strand.
TCCGCTCGAACGGGTGATGCGAAACGATGGCGTCTTGGCGCTAGATACCTCATCGTCTGCCTAATAAAGACCTAAGACAGCGAAGAAAATGAGTACTCACTATTTACACAGCCACTGGCAACATCACCTGAGCCACCGCGTTATCGTCGTTGAGGAAAGCTCAGCACTGCATCACAGCACACTCAACTTCAAATCCGACAGCAAAGTCCTGCCGTCAACCTTCAGCACAGGCCGTATCATTCTGGCGCATTTGCTGAACACAGAAGCCCATCGCATACATTGATGCTGAAACTACATGTCTACCTGTGCGCTCATGCGGGGAAAGCCAGGGATGGAGTAGTCCCTCGACATTGTTCCATCAACATGGCTCTTGAGGAGCCATTTGACCTCGGTAAATGTGTGCAGGCTGACTGGATGGCGCTTTCGCGTGGAGCCCTTCAGCGGCTACAACCCCTATTGAGCAACGTCAGGATGAACAGAAGTGACAGATGAATATGTGCGCGAGTCGGCAAGACGTGTATACATACCTGCATGAACAACAAAAGGGCGCATATGGTGAGTTAACACGTCCGATAGAGGAAGGGAACGGTTGCGAGTGGAAACCACAAACGGCGGAATGCGACATCGCGTGCTCTCAGGTCGCCTTCAAAACTGCCACCTCGAAACAATGGATGGCCACCGCACTCAACCTCCGTGAGACGACATGTAGTAGCGATTCGACTCACGGAGTCCACGAAGACATGCAATTCGATCCTCGTGTGAGTAATGGGAACAAGCTTGGAAAATTCCCGAACGTGATGATAGACATTAGTACTCGATGGGACGTACAATTCGTCTCCGACTCACCATTGCACTCGTAAGGAATCTGCATCGTTGTTGCTCTCCCGCTGCTGTACTACTTTCTGGTTCAGATTACCATCTTGATCGCAGTCATTCATGCAATAATTGAGTTCTCGTATAACTGCACCTCCATATGCCGACTTGGCGGTCCCCAGTGGGAGTCTTGACAAGTCATAAGGCCAGGACCCAGAGTGTAGTATTGACTCAGACATTCAGATCCCTCTACAGCCTGAAATATAGTACGACCGTAGTAGAGGTAGTCAAGGGAAACAAAGCGCGTCTGGTACCACATACAGAGGTGAGTGCAAGAAGGTGAGTGCAAGCTGGGTGGGGCTGCCCGGCTGGGGTTGTCGCCGCATGTCGGGGCTATCGCGCATACGTGATCACGACGCGTCGACCGTTTGGGAGTGCGTCCGATTTTGAGCTTCGTCGCAAACGAATGGACGCAGCAGTCAGGTGAATTTTGGATCTCTCGCTGATTCTTAATAAAGCAAAATAGTACATGAATTGAGACTGATCAATGATTACAAGTGTGACACAATCTAGGAGGGCCCCTACATGGTAATATTCTCGTTCAGTTTTGCTTGTCAGAATCAAATCTAGATCCCTCCCGATGCCTTCCCACTTCGACGCGTTCTCTACGAGTTTCTCGGCAAGCACTCTGACCTGGATAAAAGTCGCGGGGCCAAGGAGGAGCATCTGCGGCAGCTCCATGTCTTCAGCCTTGCCTTCGCACCGCACGATATCGGTGGGGATCTCCATAGCCTTCGCCGGGTCACTTCGCGCGGGCACCCAGAACTCATCGAGTACTTTCGCTACTAGTTCGCGAAATCCGTCGTATCCCGCGACATGGATATTTTGAGTGTACTTCTGCTTCTCTTGGGTGGTGAGGAAACTTCCAGGGGCGACAAGAAGTACGTGTATACCGAATTGGCCGACTTCGGCCGCAAGCGTTTCGCTGAAGGCTGTTCACGGCTAACTAACAGACAACTTTCACGCATGTGAACAGTGTGGCATACAGTGTACAGCGGTCTGCAAGGCAAGTCAATCTATGAAAGACACCGGTCCCTACTAAAATACACCTACAGATATGTCGGCCTGCCAGACAGACCTGCTTCCTATCATGACGATCAAACCAGACTTCCGAGCCCGCATGTGCGACAGAACCGCATTCGTGACCTTCACTACTCCAAAGAAATTCACGTCAAACTGTGCCATGGCGGCGGGCAACCTACGCACATCCGCCTAAGTATATGGAGTACAGTTATCGTGGTGAACAACGCGTACCCGCCCTCCTCGACTAAGCATTGCGTTGCGAAACGAATCCCGCATTATTCACAAGGACATCGATGCGTCCCCAGATGTTGCACGCTTCACCTATCTTTGAGCGAGTGCTGTCCTCGGGCTCTGACACGTCCCAGCCCAGTATACAGACGCGGGATGCATCTGCCTCGGGTATTGATGAGGCCTCACGGCGGCGCACTGTTGCAATGACAAGATCTCCACGAGCTAGAACAGACTCGACCAAACATTTTCCAAAATGAGTGGACGTTCCTAAGAGGGGGTATCTGGTAAGCCCCACGGAACAGTAGCGTAGGATCAATGTGCTGGACGAATCAAGTAGACTCTAAGGAATGAACCGTAGCTGCCGTTGCCTCGACGACAGACATGCAGCACGATCATGCAATTTCTAGCAGCGATTAATAGGGGCTCACCGGTGATGAGCCAAACCTTTCGATTCTGGGCGACAGATCCGATGTCCGTCAGGGAGTCAGATCACAAGAAGGTGCAACCGGCGGTTCGCTGTAATGCGTGTTCCGTGATTTCACTCGTGTTACCTTGCGACTGCAAGGTTTCTGCCAGGTCGTTAAACGTACCGTGCGAAACTGCAACTTGTTTTGCAATGTTTACACTTTTACTAGATATGGCGCCGCATGCACTGGACCGTTCCAGCATCCGCTCGAGCGTCTCTTCGATGCCTTGTTCTGTCATAGTAATGCTCTTAGGTGCCTCCACTAAGAGAGCTTCAAGCCAATCTTGCACCCACACATAGCATGTATCTTGACAATGGTAAGGCAGAATGCCCCAGACGTTACGGAAGCCTGCGGTGGTGGGGTGCGAGCACTTCCGTACGGATGGGTACGAGACCAATGCGAGCACGTCTCTGAGCCTCACGTTGTAGTACAAATCTTTTGATTCAAATACTATGGGTGCTAGTAGCACAATATTAGTACTAAAGGGGAAGTTTTTTTATCAAATGTCCATACTGCACCCACAAACAGAGAATACTGTACTATTGCACACTGCACACCCTCGCCAACCGCTAACTTGGTCGCAGTCGCAAGCCTCGCCGGCGCCAATCGCGTACTTACATAAGCTACGGATTTTGTCACGAATCAGCACTGGCGAGATGCCATGAGGGTGAGTGGAAACTTGACTAAATATAGAGCTTCATCGATTGCGTACGCTTACATAACAGTCTCCGCTCACTGGCCGCTTAATCACGCAGTTTCCAAACTGTCCGCGCCGCCAGAAGATAAGTACGTCTGAAGTAACGTTATCTCCGCCAATGGATTGACAGTAGAGGTGCCAGTGTTTTGTGGAACTTGTTAGGATCATAGCACGACACTTAGCCCGAGAAGGAGGAGGAGAAGGAGGAGGAGGAGGGATCACTATCGCCGTAGCAGCCCGAATCTAAGATCTGATCATTGACTTGAATGACGGTGGCGCTCCGAGTCGGAGCCTTCGGAGGAGCCGACAGGCCGCTAGCTTGAGCGACTGCCCTTCACTGCCTCGATGGTCAGTACTTCAGTACTAGCAGCTCGAGAAGTACTGATCAAGTGATACATTGTTGACTTCGGACGTCAACTACTATTGCCAGTGACAGGTCTCCTAGTAGGTGTTTGCATACCTCAGAAGGCTCGCTGGCGTGGGTACGCGTACGAAACCGCCAGATGTGCGACGGCTGCTGCAGGCTATATTGAATTGATTCAGGGTACGCCTCTATTTTCCGTCAAAAATCTGTCTGAACGTATCAGAAACCCGGCAGTTACGCCGGTGTGCCGTATTGTCGTATTTCAATCGGATTCTCACATGCGGTTTGAAGGTGTCTGTTTCGATCACTACGCCTCCTACTGGCGGCCATGATGTATCAGCACTTGTGCAACGTTTAGGTCGTCTCAGGGACACCGCCTCTTCATATTAGCTCCTCCAACGTCCCCGCCCCAAACTACTGACTGGGACACCTAACAGAGAAACACCGGTGCCGTCCGATTACTCGCTGGCAATCGTCACGAGGTTCGTCCCACTCTTCCTACTAGTGGTAGCTGTTCAGTCTGAATTATACTACGCAGACAATGCCTGCATCCACACATTAAACCTAATCGCCTTATCCGACGTGCATTCTAACCTTCTACAGCCACACGTAGCAATCTTCCGCTCGACAGAAAGCTGCCGTTGCTACACTGCCCCCGGCGCTTACGTTGAAGACAGCATAGCCGCATTCCTGTGCATTCTCAGTGGGATGGTACGGTCTAACGATGTTCTATCTGCAGTCAACTGTTCTACACTTGAGAAGATTGCATGCATGATATCAACTGGATTCTAAGCATCACGTTGCACCAACTGCCGCCTTGATAAATCAAATACGTCTTCTCAATTGTTAAAAGGTGTGCCAGGCTTGAGACAACAGTGCCTCAGGCTGCTTGTGTCCCCGGAATACCTGTCTCCCGATAATATGTCAACCTGTGCACAATACGGATGTGTATCACCATATCCAACTTACTTGTGAGTGGACAGAACCTCACGCGACTGCTGAGTCACTTAATGTCATATTAGTCGAGTGCCTATCATACGTGCCAAACTTCGTTAACAGACTCTGGCCGCCTATATGCAACTGCCATCTGTGAAGCTTATAGGGTTTGGCCTCAATTGGGCACTGCAGGGGACATTGTCTCTACAAACCCGTGAGTACTCACACTCCCACGTTCTCGCACAATCACTGATGAAGTGAGTCTGTAAGTTCAATATTGCATACATTTCCCAAATGACTCGGCATACCTGAAGTGTCTAGGTGTGACTCACCGGCGCAGTGAAAAGCGGATGCATACTGAATGCAAATTTCTCGCAGTCTATGCTCTGTGTGCCTATGAGTGGGCCCAAACAACTGTGGCAACTCGTGCTATATGCAATACCTTCAATGCATATGACGAGACGTATAGTTATGCTGATGTTGAGAACCTGATCACTATGGACATATTTGCTTGGGTTGCCATGCTTCTGATGCTTGTCTTCACGGCGGCGGCCGTACAATCTTTTTATGCATGGCGCATTGCTATTCTTTCGCAACGCCGAATTTTTACGGTCATCGTTCTCATTGTGAGCCATTTATTGTATTCATTTGTTAAACAAGGAGTAGGAAAGGAGTGGCTTCAGTAGTAGAAGGCAACTACAA
>KV429140.1:0-66168 GCA_001632345.1 Daedalea quercina L-15889
GGGGGGGTGGTAGGGTCAGGATGGCAGAAATCCTGAAAAAGCTGGCATTGTGTACAAAAATTAAATACCTGCCGCCCCTTGATGTCGCCGCGAATGTTTACCGTCCATCTGCCACTCCGAGGACGCGGAGTACGCCGTGGCGTCGCCGCGCAAGCTCAAGTGCGAGGACGGGCTGGAAGAAGGTGAACTGGGAGAGAAGAGGATCCAAGTTGCCAGCGGGACTGGCAGTGGGAGCGCGCGGCGGCCGCGATTCTCAACTGTTGCTTCCGCAATCCGCATCACCGGGTCGGTGTGATCGGGCAATTGACGCGATACCGTATACGGTTGCACGCTGATCAAAATAACGCGACTCGCCTGGCCAAACTTCAGGATCAACAGGCCCTCCCGCTCCTTCTCGTCATGCATGCATGCATACCTACTTGAGTTGCTCAGTGCGAGGAGAGCGTGATGAGATCTAATGCAGAGTGGGATGCCATGCGGGAATGGGAGATAGCGGGTATATACATTGAGAAGGGACGACCCAGCCCGTCGCCCCGCCAACCCGAAGCTCGTGTCGACGTTGCACGCGCTCCTCATTGGCAAAGCGCCTCCCCGACCGACAGGCCTTCACATAAGCTCCCTTCCCCGCGTCTCATCCCCCCACTCGCTCTCCCATAGACCCGCACACGCCTCCTGCACACGCGCACGCATACACCCGTCGTCGAACTCGAAAATGCGCGTCACACTCACCGCGGCCCTGTTCTTTGCCGTGCTCGTCGCCCTCGTCGCGGCACACCCGAACCCCCGCGCGCACGCTAATGTGGAGATGAAGATGGAGAAGAGGCAGGGCGATTACGGTGGGGCTGCGTCCTTTTGAGTGGGGAAAGCAGGTGAAGAGGCGGGGGGGATCGAGGGACGACGTGAGCGAGCTGCCTACCATCCGCGATCAATGCTCACCTTCTGTGACCTCTTCTACCTTGGCTTCACGCTTCCACTCCGCACTCTACGCGATCCCCGACCTGGCCTGGTTCTCCGTCGGCGACGCCGATCGCTCTCGACAGGCCTTCTTGTGCCTTGGAGCGATCACCTTCGCGTCTCAGGCTCCCTCCCGACGTCGACCCCAGCCACCACCATCGCTTGCGCCCTCCGCACCGCGCGTTCAATCGCCGAGCTCGAATTTCGAAAACTATCAGTTAAATATGCAATGTCGAGGAAGGAAGCGGGAGGGGCAGGACGCTGTGTGTATTTGCTGTCTCCACGAGATACGTCTGTCTCCGTGGCGGGCGGGTAGTGTCGGTTTCTCGTTACACCGACTGTACTGGAAAGGATTGGAACATGGACGTTATTGCAGACGCGTGCGGAGTGCCTACCGCGTTCACTCGTTCTGATTCCGCGTTTCCCTTTGAAGCTGCTGTCGTGTCCGAGCATGCTGCCAGCTGTCACCGGGTCACCAATGCAGGTGCGTAGGCGGGATGCGGGTTCGCTGCTCACATGCGCATTTCAGTCTGAACGATGCACGACCCTCCGTTCGTCACTCGCGCCTACTTTACTCAGCGGCGCGCATTGAACACCCGTCCGCTCGACGTTCTACATCATTCTGTCAATGTGCGCTGCGTTCGACACCTCAGCTCGGGGGCTCGAGCCCGCGACGCGTCATGCCTAGCCCACTTGCACGCCTGCACGGACTGGGGCTGTGTACCATCCGTGGACCCATGCCCTTCTCCAGACCGCTATGTATGCGTGCAAAGACCACATCTGTGCTGAGTGCTCAGCAGCTCGTGGGTTGTGAAGCAGAGGATCTCGGAAGAGTGTCTCCCGCCCACCGTTCTCTTCTCTTGAGACGGGGAGAAGCGCGGCTGGATTTGCCCCATAAGGCGATCAGAGAGGTGAGCGGGTGTTGTTACTGGATATATGCGCTTATCTGAGCTGAATCCTCGCTGGTGTACCCACGTATGTTCGCGGCCTTTCCAGATCTCGACTTGAGTCGGTTCGGCTGGATCGGGAGATGCAATTTTGTGACTCGAGGAGTACGGATCGGCAGTGAACCACGAATGGCACGATTGCTCGGGCGTTCCACGGTTTCCCTACTACATCTGATTCTGGATGGGTGCCGCCGTGAATGGCCAATTCGCTCTGCTAGTAGTACACCTATTATTATGCCGTGAGTGGTGTGTTCTTTGATTACTTGGTCACACGAAAGCTTATGTGCTCCTGCCCTGAAGTGACTTGATCGCCGTGTGAACGATCAAAGACTCAGTGTCATCTCGCACGATTGGACTTTGCGAGAGACCACCATCGTTCCCTTCCTCCGGAATGAGCTGTGTAGATAGGTTGGTAAGGACAGAGGCGAGGGTATAAGGAAGTACCCAGTCAAAGAGATGCGTCAAGCATGGATGGAGGACATCGAGAACCTTCTCGGCCTCCGATGCAACCGGGCTAAGGCTTTCCACCGTAGTAATAGTGGTGCTAGAAGCGTTCGCCGCAGGTTACTGGGTACTCATGGCTTCGGCGTGCGCAGAGGCCAAAATTGGGAGGTGCCGTGAAAGAGGAAAAGAGCGCAACTCACCAGCTGTGCGCAGTGGAGGTGTTTGTGAGACACACTCGACAGCCACAGGCGCGTCACGGTCGGGTGTCGCGGTTGTGGCGCGGCCTCGGTGGACTTCAAGCGGAGGATCAACCTTGGCGGCGTGACAGAAGTGCGTGCGCTGGATGCGTTCTGCCAGCAGAATCTTGCGCTGCCACTCATACATATACCCGACTAGTCCGCTATGCGGAAACACGCACCCCTTGAGCTTCCTCCAGCAATATGGCTGCAAGTCGTACCCAGTCTGCGTTGCCAGTGCACGCCTTCGGCGTGGTCTTCTCAAGCGACAATACCGTGACACTTATCATCGGTTTCAGCACGGTAGGCCGGCCAAAACCACTGGAGCTCCGTCTCGCGCCTCGAGGGGAGTCTGGGGGCTGGTCTTCCGAACTGGCCCTACTTGACGAACGATATGATATGTCGCTTGCTGTCCTCGAGCGCATAGCATCTGCCAGAGCCTTCGCCCCTATGGCGCGAAGCCTCCGCATCCGTCAAAGAATGCGAGAGGCCCCATACCGTGTATATCCGTGAGTGCAGAATCGAGTGGAGCCTGTCCACCGCGGGGATCTAGACTGCCCTGATTACTTCGCGCTCTGCACGGTGCGGTCTAATGTCTGCGTGAGCTACGCTTAATTTCTCGGCTTGGAAGAGATCGTCTTCTGGGGCTTTGTCTCAATCAGCCTCATCTTTGCGCTCGATACCCGGTGTCTCGTCGTCCCGTGAGTGCCATGCCTATGTCGTATCCATCATTCTAGTTCTCGCGGCTCACGCGGAGGATAGGTCGACGCGATTTGAAGATGTACTGGATGCCACACGCAGTCGTATCCACGTTTCTGTATACCAAGTCTACGCGCACGGCCGTGATACCATCGAGGGGAAACCCACCGGACGGTGCTGCCATTATGAAGGACCAAGCATCCCGACCCTCAGCTCCAGCCTCTTTTCCTCGCCAGTGGGCCGAGCAAGCACAGCGACCTCATCCGAGAGTTCGTGTCTGCAATACCCCTCCTCCTAAATCTCGCGGAACTCGGGTTTAAAGACCACCAATCTCTCGGGCGGCGTATCTCGAGTTCTGTTGTTGCAGCAGTTTTGTGAATGTCTCCGCGGGTGTGCACACTTTCGTCGCCTACTCATTATTCTGACATCAAATGCTCGAGGGGAACGACCTCGCAATATTTACCTGGATACCGTCTGAACCCTGAAAGATTAGGAGGTCCTCCACCTCTGCCTGCGAAACGTCTTCCGCCGCGCTGGTTGGTTCTTGTCACTCGAGAGTGAACACGGTGAATGTCCGAATGACCAGAATTTGTACAGCGGCGTGGTCAGTGCTTTCCTATGCCTGTATTATAAGCGCAAATGTTTTCACCATGCAGCGGGAGCACTTCACGCCGTGACTGAACTTCTTGAACGTGCATCTGTCCGGGCCCTTGAAGACGACTCTCATTGCACAAGGCATGATCCACGGTGCGCGGTGCCTATAGCGCGTCGGCTACAACGAGCAGAACAGCGGGGTTACCTATCGGGGTGGTGAGCCCGTCCTCTTGCCGGTTTGACCGAAGCAGAAGGACCGACCGGTTGAGAGGGAGGGCCTTGGCTGCGAGGGGTGGATCTGGATCTTGCAGCATCTCGCACTATGGTCGAGGGCGATGATCTTCTCGTTTGTGATAAATACCACAGGATGATCATCACGTCCTATGCTGCTTCCAGTCCTTGCTTGTCCTCGTATGCCAGTGTACAACAGGGTGAAGACTAGTTTGTGTGGCCGATATGCGTCCCAATACTCGGTGGGTCGCTGAATATCATTGCTACCGGTGTTCTGCTGTTCAAATGCCTCCGCTGCTAGTACCCGCTAGTGGTCATCTGGGGCTATGTCTGGGCTGATGGGCTGAACTGAAACCCGAACGTCAGGGATACGCTTTTTTGATTTCTATTGCCCGCTCAGTCCGTCCGGAAGTTCGCAAGCAGCGGAACCGGATGTCTGTCGGAGGAGTACGAAGGTTGCAATAACTCTCGGGATGAAGACTCTGAGCGAGAGATCGCTCACTCGGGACAAACGTGTCTTCAGCCACTCCGTACGCCCCTCTTCTGTAATCCTTTACAATCCGAGCTCACTGAATAGGTACAGCCGCGACGGCAGACGTGCTTCTTAGTAGTTGGCGCCCTCTGTGTGCTTACATGGCTGAGAGCCCGGCACCTGCTGCGTCCGTCAACAGCGTCATTTTATATGCACAGAGCCTGGAGCCCGTCGGCTAAACGGTATGTCTTATGTTGTGCAGTAATGATGTCCAATAGAAAGACAAGGAGGCAGATCCCTGCAGCTCCGTAGCCATCTCCGGAAGACTGCATTGCGTAACCGGGCTGACTTCAGGTACGAGGTTGACGGTGAGTCTGACGATCGTTTTGTGAGTGGATAGGTCCAGGTCGCGGTACTTGTGATTCATGTGTGTTCCGTAGCCTTTCGGGGATCCTCGATTGCAGATGAATGGACACATCTGTTGATACAATATCCTTACAGCGTCAGGAAGACAGCGAAGATGAGAGGCAATCAGTAGGAATCAGGAGGTAGCAATCCATGCGGGGCAACGAAAGCCTCGGCCGAGTTCGAGCAAACAGGTACACGGTTTCAGCGGCGGGTGGGTTTCAAGTACACTAAATGTTTGGTCTTGCTAGCGGCATCAGCGAGCTGGTCGAATCTGGAGTTACGACGAGCTCGACTCGTGCGCAGCGGTACAATGCACTCTCCGATGAGAAAGAGGCTTTGAGAGGGACATATAAATACGTGCCAGCAGGTGCCATGATTTTCCTCATCATCAGTATCAACAGCGTTGAAACTTGAACGCCCAGGTCTTCAGTCTTAACGAAGGTCAGTCGCTGCAGACGCATTAGCTGGCCCTTTCTACATGCATTGATGATTATCGAGTAGAATCATCGACTATGTGCTTCCTGAATACCGGCATTTTGACCATCGCCCTGGCCCTCGCAGCCTTCCCTGGCATTATTGCCGCATCCCCTGCTCAAGTGCGTGACGCGGCCTCGCAGGACGGCGAACTGTCTACGGATGGCAATGCTGACTGGCGTCGCGCACCGGGTGATGGTAAGCCTGACTGGCATCGTGCACCCGGTTATGGTATTTCTGACTGGTGTCGTGCAGGAGGGCAGCCTGACTGGCGTCGCGCACCGGATGATGGTAATCATGACTGGCGTCGTGCACCGGTTGATGATATTTCTGACTGGGGTCTTGCAGGGGGTAATCATGACTGGCGTCGCGCACCGGATGATGGTAATTCGGATTGGCTTCATGCACCGGGTGATGGTTTTTCTGATTGGCGTCATACAGGGGGTAATCGTGACTGGCGTCGCACACCGGATGATGGTAATCATGACTGGCATTGTGCATCGGTTGATGATATTTCTGACCTGGGTCTTGCAGGGGGTAATCATGACTAGCGTCGCGCACCGGATGATGGTAATTCTGACTGGCGTCTTGCACCGAGTGATGGTATGTCTGACTGGCGCCATGCAGGGGGTAATCATGACTGGCGGCGCGAGCCGGAGGGTTTCACTATGGATGGAGGACTCAACTGACATAGCGTTGATTGATAAGGTCGAGACGCAATGTGTGAGTTGTCCATTCCCTGTCTGTGCAGCCCAGGACAAGTGTCTGACTAGCCACTGGTTGAACCAACAGACATGTCGTCACAAGCGCTTGCTGAGGCTTGTAAATTTTGTACATTTGTCACTTGCTAGGAGAACACCCATGGTGTAACTTGAAGTTGTTGTGATGACTGGTAGTGATGTCCCAGGTTTATCGGTTATGTGATACATGAGCTGTATCGCATCTGGTATGTACGAGAAGTTTGCAAGTGCTGCTCTGCACCAACTTGAAACTGAATATGATTCATCCGAGACGGAAAATAATTCGTCGTTGCCACTATGTAGGCCCTCGAGTGCACATCAGCTTCGGTCTGCCACATGCTTAAGCCTGACATCCAAAAGAGGGCACGAACAGTGAAGTGGCTCGTTTGTCCAGGGTCTGCGGGAGGACTCGGACGCGTGACGAACGCCACATCGGCCCGTTGTCACATCACCTATGGTCCAGTCTGTAGTCTCGGCTGCCGGTGTATCGATTCAAATTTACCTCTAAGGCTCCGAAACCATGATAGGCTGGGCCCGGTGGCGAAAGTGGCTGACTTCATGAATATCGACGTCGAAGTCGCGCCAGAGGTTCTGTCATGTGGCAGTCATGTGGCAGGCCCTCGTCGTAGGAGCCCCGATGTCACGGTGATCGGCATGGATCGTCTTCATTGCTACAGCGGTAGGGTCCGTGAGCCATGGTGGAATACGTGCCCCTGGGTATGCCCCGAGCGATTTTGTAAGTCTTCAAACACGCCATATAGTAATATGTCTTGGCCGCTCGAAACCTTCCAATAGAATCGCCAATAGAGTTACATCAAGGGACTGAAGCCAAGCACAAGACACCATCCCCAGTCAGAGAATACGGACCACGCGCATACGCCAGCAAGTCGACCATGTGTCTTGCTCAGATGCCCTCGTTGCGGGCTTTACCGGGGAGCCTGATACTCGTAACTGTGTAACGAGGATCAGTCGTCCGAAGAGGGCCATGTGCTGAGCTCACTCACGGCTCCTCTAGGTGCTTGACCTCTTCAGCGGTGAGTACGAAGTTCGCCGGAATGCATTGCGCGAGGCGAGGGCCCTAAGAGCAACGGAGAATTGTCAGATATGCCCAACAGGTCACGATGCGGCCGGTGATCATAACATACGGTGTTCGCACCCACGATAGGGCTGGATACCTTGGTCAGGGACCAAGCAAGAGCGACTTGGCTCATGGTCAAAGACCGGTTCTTGGCCAGTTCCTCCACCCGCTTGATAATCTGTACGTCACACGGCCGACGGGGCTTTTCGTATGGAGTACCATTGATGAACTTCGTTCTGCCGGTCTCGGTGCCGACGGGACGCGCTAGATGGCCATCCATGAGTGGCGAGAAGCTGAGGATGCCAATTCCGTTGTAGTTGCAGTACGCGAACATCTCGAGCTCCTGCGGAGCCACTCGATCAGATACCGCAGCAAGCGACCGAAGTCTGTGAGAACGGCGCACCTCCGGACGATACAACAGCGAATGCTCAACCTGTATGCTCGTGAAGGTCGTCCAACCGTTCGTCTTCGCCACCTCGTTCATAGCAGCAAACTGCCACAGCTTGAGACGGCACGCGCCAATGTAGCGCACCTTGCCCGTTCGGATAAGGTCGTGCAACGCACACATCGTCTCCTCAATCGGTGTCACGGGGTCGAAATCATGAATCTGCAAGAGATCGAGGTATGTCGTGTTGAGACGCTCCAAGGAGGCGTCCACCTGGCTGAGGATAGCTGTACGAGACAAGCCGCCTTGGTTCACGAACTCGCGTGTATCGCTGAGGTTCGGCATCGCGAAAGTGAAAGTAGACGGCTCGTGTCCGACGAGGAAGTTGATCTTCGTCATGATGACAATGTTCTCTCTACGGATGTTGTTCTTGCCGCATGCCGCATGAGAATAAACAATTGACAGGTTTGCCTCCGACGTACTCACCTCGCTGATGAACCTGGCGATCAGTCTCTCGGACTCGCCATTTGAGTAGACGTTGGCGGTGTCGACCGTGTTCACGCCGTGGTCCCAGGCTGCCTTGAGAAGATCAAGCGACTGTCATATCAATGACAACGGATTCAATGCCGCATTCGCTGGCATACGACGACCGGCTTTCATACCTCTCGCTCGGAGAGTACCCACGGCTGAGGGGAAGCAAGTTGAGCAGAGCGGCTTCGAGCAGCAGTACGCGAACACACGCGGCCAAACTCACCAGCCATTGAGAGCTGCCGATCGTCATACCCCCGAGCTAGACATGTCCTCATTCGATGAGAGGACATCACACGAGCGTCGCGGGGCGCAAGACTCACGACGGGAACGGAGACGCGTAGACCAGACTTTCCGAGCTGACGATATTCGGCCTGAGCGGACATGTTTGTTGCACTGACAGAGGCTAGCTTTGGGTGGCAGGATGCTTCGATAACAAGGCGTAAGAGTGTGTTGCGGATGCGTGCGAGGACAGGCTTCGATCTGCTTGCCCGAGGACGGTCTCAGAGCTGGAGCAGAAGATGCGTCAGAGTTAGCACGGGGAGTGTTCATTTCAGTTGTATGAGAGCGGGCGACTATTATAGAACAGTCTACTACAGGGCTACTCTCAGCAATACGGTCGAGCAGCCCGAATGCTGGGCCTCGAATCGGCGCACACCATACGAAAGCAGCCGTCGAGGATCACTTACAGTGACATCCGGTCAGCTCGGACTCCGACCCTCGAACCCCACCCAGCAGGAGCGCGGCGAAGTACAACACATACTTACATACACAAGACCATCGACACAGTTTAGTCGGGGTACTCGGCCTGTGAGATTCGGCCGCGCGGTACCAGTGCAGCACCACTGGCTTCAACCACACATCAGAATACTGCTCGTGCGAGTGACGGTTCGCGCGCTGTCCACCTCAGTATCAAGACATCCATTCCCGAGAAGATGCACACCTTCAAATGCACCGCCGTGTGCAGGGTGCCATATTGAACGCTATAGGTGTGCGCGTAATACTGAGCGCTGAGCGCTGACTATTGAATGGGCACTGGGAGCCAGTCCCGCCGAAGATGATTCAAGTAGCCAGATGTTCTCCCACTGGCGCAATATACAGTTGGTTTTAGAGAGAGCTATTCGGGATGTACTTATGTCAACACCGATGGCTTATCAGTGGTAAGATGGATGTAGTATTCCGGTAAGTTCCCCTTTTCCTCTCCTTTTCAAGTTCGCACGCGCCTGGTCGGCCCTTCCACTGTCTGAGTGATACTTTGAGCAGCTGAAGCCTTGTAAGTGCGGGGTGTCTTACCCTTGACTACATCTTGTTACAATTATCCTCCCAATACATTTTCGACCTTAAAAACACGTTTTGCCCTACTTGTGTGATCTGTAACGGAGACGTCGACTCGGACTAGCCTTGCCCGCAGTGTGATGATGCTCTCGAACCAACCCTCGTCATCATTTCGCGGCACTGTTCACGCGCAGATTCAGTCAGCCTCTTCAAGGAGTACGGATAGATTCTACAGGGGCAGGCAAGCGTTACATAAATATCTAAGCATACGTAGTACAGGGGGATAACTTGACAACAACAATTTTGTAACAGCGTGCAACAAAGTCTGTTTAGCAATGGTATACAGAGGGCGGCGGCTACGACATCGTTTGCGCAGCCTCGATGCGCACGTTCACCTTTTGGCGATGCTGACGGTTGCGGAGGTGGACTTCATAATTCTGCAGCGTCTCCCCCGGACCGGGGGTGTACAGCTGTAGCGAGACATGTTAAGACAAGTGGACTGTTCGGCGAGTACATTGACCTACCTTGCCGGGGCAATCCAGACACTTGAGTCGCCATTCCGTCGTCGTAGCATTCGGAGCCGTGGGTTTTCTCGCTGTCGCTTCAAATCTGTCGTCCGGATACTTCGCCTGCATCTCCGCCATAGCCCGCTGTAGCCACTCCGGCATCGCCTGCGTCCTCTGTCCACCCCTGTCAGAACTCGACCGTCAAGGCTCCAGTACGGGTACACCTACCACGCTTGCGTTCATGCTCGGCGGCATTGACAGTGGTAGTTGAGGCGGCGAGCCTGTCGGTGGAGCCGTAGCATTTGCGTCTGCATCACCATTGCTTTCTTGGGCAGGGGGCTCAGGGGGAGCAGAAGATGCAGCGGTCGCCCTGGTCATGCGTTGGGCGAGCGGCGACTCCGAGGCACTCGACGCAGTCGACATCGGTGACATCGCCCTCGCTGCAGGATTCGACGTCTGAGGATCCGCAGGCACTTCAGTCTTCGGTATGACAGGAGTCTCGGGCTCCGCGTCCCCGTCTTCGGGTGCAGTCTTCTGTTCATCGACTTGAGAGGGCGGAGGACGACGACGTTTCGCTGCAACACGCGCTTGCTCGGCCTCCCTCTGGAGATTGCGGTGATACTCTTCGTCCGCGTTATACTCGACGGGGCGGGGCCGACGATGCCTGTGCCAGTATTTTCCTGCAGACGTATAAGTGACTACCAAAGAACGGAAAGCACGATGAGGCGTACCACAGGTACCACACTGCGATTTATCTCCAAGCGGGCCTTTCCGTCGTCCGATGGCAATATTTTCCGGGCAGCCGCAGTTTGAGCAATGCCAAACACCGTTGATCATATTCGCATGCTGTCCGTCAGCGTACTCCTTCTCCTTGGCCTCTCGCTCAAGCTCCTTCGTCCGTTTGGCCGACAAGACGACTCTCGCACCCTTGCTGTCTGCTCCCGCACTATTGCTCGGCAGCGGTAGGTCGCCCTCAATGGGAGGCGGGAACGTCGATGTATCCGCTATAGTGGACGGGGTCGCGCCGCGGAGATTGACGCGTGGCCGCAAGACGCTGGACGGGAACGATGGTGCTTTGAAGAGCCCCTTCGGCTTCTTGTCCTTCGGTGCGGAGGGAGTGATAGGCGCGAGGGGGGTGGGCTGAGCGGACGGCAGTACGACAGTACCATTTTCCGACGCAATCATGTTCGCGATGTTGTGCGAAGCCGCAGCCGCCGCGGCTCGTCTCGACGTAGGCGCAGCTGCGGCAGTGACCGCTGCGAGGGTCGCCGCATCGACTTCTGGGAAGCCGATTGCAGGGGTACGGAAGGTCTTTGGTGGTTCACGGTCGGGCAAGGCAATCCCACGTCTTCCTCTCGTGGTTTTCCTTCTGCGGCGGTTAAGCTCTTTCTCGCGCTCCTTCTCGTTACGTTCAATTTCGCTATCGCTGAGGTAATTGAGGATAGGCGTGAATGCAGAAACTTGATCGATCGCACGCGCGCCGGTTGTGAGAGATGGTAAAAGAGACATGCGTAGGTCGTCGTCCTGAACTGCAGATCCGTCCGATGGATGTCCAACCAGGAATAAGGACTTCTGGTATATTTGGACTTGCTCGCGGATCGAATGCGCAATAGCGGTTCTGGGGAGAAAGCGTAAGTAAGCATATCGCTGCGTGACAAAGACGCTTACTTGAATTCGCCGCCCAGTCCAAGGTCACGACAGTAAATCTCGGCGAACTGTTCCGGCGAAGGGTCGCCATTCTCTATATTCCATTCAAACTGGTCTTCGAGCTTGACGGAACCAGCGACGACATCGAGCTTCGCAGGAGCATTCAGCAGAGCACGTGGACATAGAAGCAGCTAATCTTACCTTAACCAGGATCCGTAGTTCCTCCTGCATCGAGCTATCGTCATCATCGAAGTCGTCCACAGACATCGGCAATTCTTGGCTGGGAACACTGGCGAGGCTAGGGGCCTCGACCGTTTCCTCCTTGACAACTTTCCTGCGTTTGCGACTGCGCAGATCCGCACGGCCAAGCGCTCGCTTGTGAAATGTCGGGGAGCGGATTGTCTTCCTCCACGATGTCCACCACTCAGCTTCCTCGTCGTCAATCGTCCCGCTTTGGATGTCTTCAGTGTCGGACGAAACGTACACTCCGTCCTCGCCGAATGTCGTCGAGTGAGCCTTGAAGTCGCTCAGCTGATCTTGGATGGCCTTAGTAATCACGGAGTGATAGCTCGATGGAAGGGCGTAGTCATCCACGACAGATTGCGCGAAAATCTCAGGAGTAACCACAGGATCTGCAACGTAGTGAGCGAGGTGGGATGATTGGAGAGGAAAATCATTACCATTCAAGTTCCAAATGAACGTATCCCGCATTTTATGGTGCTCAACGTCGAACTCGAGGCGAATGGGCACCAGTTGCTCGGGGCGATTCGCCTCTTCGGGTTTTAACCTTCGCGGCCTGGGCGTATATCCGTGAGCAAAACTCAATGTCGATCACGTCGGAAACCAATGGACTCACGGCTTGAAACCCTCTCTCTTGCCTGCCCGCTTCTTGTCCCTGATCTCCTTCTCCTTGCTTTGCTTCAGACCCGTGAGGCTCCACTTCTCCGGCCTCCTCGCGCCCGGACCTCTCTGCGCCGGCATCGGCACACGTCCTTCCTCCATGACCGAGTCCTTCTCCCACCACGCCTTGGGCTTGCCAACCGTGTCCCGCAACTCCACCGCCATTTTCTCTTTCATCACCTTGTACCGGCCGTCGTACTCCTTGTCGACCTCCATCCATTTCTTGACGTTCGCGATCTCTTCTGGATTGAGCGGCGGGATCCGAGTGCCTGATTCAACGAGCGGGACGATAGTCACTCGCGACGTCTTCGGGTTCAACTGCACGTTGAGCGGAGGCAGCTGCGGGATGATCGTCGGAGGTGGTGGCGCGGCCGTTGTAGACACGCCATTCGTCGCAGACGCAGGAGCTAGCGCACCATTCGCACCCGACGCGGTCCGGGATTGTGTACCGTCAGACGTCGGCAGTGCAGTGCTACCGTCTTGAACGCTGGCTTTACGGTCGAGTCCAGGCGCAGTGGGCACGTTCCCCGCACTGGCATTTACAGCAGGCGGACCGGCGTTGGCGAACGGGGAAGACATGGACCCAGGCGGCTGCGAGCCCTGACGTACGGGCGTTTGCGGTGCAGCCAGGTCGATACCGATACCTGCATTCATCGTCTGAGCGGGAGGCACGGCGCCCATGCCGCCAGCCATTGAGAGGCTTCCGCTGCTCATCTGGCGGCCATTCACGCCGATACCCGCACCTATCTCTCCCGCTTGACTGGCGGTTCTTGGCAGCACGGGCGGACCCATCATACCGCCGCCAGCGCCGCCCATGAGGCCCATCCCCATGCTGATCATCGGGTTCGCAGAGGCAGGACTCGGTCCAACGTTGCCGGCGATGCCCATACCAGTGAGGCCAGTATTTGCGGCCGCGTTCGGGATGCCGTTGGCCCCAGCACCGGCGTTGGGCACATTGGAAGCAGACACGGAGAGACGAGGCGTCTGCGGAAGACCATGCGCCGACAGACCTTCTTGCTGCTGTACTTGCGGTTGGTGAGCATTCTGCGTGCCCTGGTGAGGCTGTTGCTGCTGGCCGGCCTGCTGGTGCGGCTGAGCCTGCTGCGGTCCTTGTTGCTGGCCGAACTGTCCTCCGGGCCCAGGCGTCCCTCCCGCTTTCCTCTTCGAACCACGTACCGGACTCCCCGGTGCAGTCGGCGCGGGCGCGATCGGCGGGTACCCACTGGGGCTCTTCGCAGCCTGCTGGCCTCCACCCGCGCTCAACATGCCCGCGTTCTGTCCCTGCTGGTGCTGCGACTGAGCGAACCCAGACGCCGTCGTAGGCCGGCTCGGCACTTTCATTCCCTCCTGGCCCTGGCCCGCCTGCGCCTGCATGTGCGCAGGATGCATCCCGACGCTCGTGCCCGGCCTCGTCATCGGCCCCGCGCCCGGCGCAGTGGACGTCGGGCGCGGCTGGATAGGGATCGGCCCGCCCGGTCCAGGCGTCGGGGCGGGGGTCCCTGGCAACGCGCCCGAATGCACGCGCGGGCTGGGCGTCGCCCCGGGGCCGTTCGCCGCGTGCGGGCGGGGGCTCGGTGCGCCGAGGTTGCCGAACTGCTGCTGGCCCTGCTGACGATGGGACGATGCGGTCGGCGGGCGGGGCGGGATCGCCGTCGGGGGAGGCATCATGTGGCTCTGGTTCGCCTGCGGGTGGCCCATGCCGGGCATCCCCGACGGCTGCACGCTCGACGCGCGGTGCGAGCTCGTCGACGCGGCCGAGGACGGGCGCTGGTGGGGGTCGTACTGGCCCTGCGACAGCTGCTGGAAGCGTTCGTGTGCGGGGCTCATCCCTTGCGCTTGCGCCCCGCCTTGCATGCCCTGCATACCGCCCTGCATGTTGTGCATACCCTGCATCCCTTGCATGCTGCCCATGCTGCCCATCCCCTGCATGTTGTGCATCCCCTGCATCCCCTGCATCCCCTGCATTCCGCCCATGCCGCCCATGCCTTGCATTGCCTGGCCCGGGAGGCCCTCCTGGGCGCCTTGTCCCTGCCCCTGCGCATGCCTCTCGCGCATCGCCGCCATCTTCTGCATCTGCATCATCTTCATCTGCATGAGCTGCTTCTCGCGCTCGGCGTGCGGCAGCTGCGTGAGGTGCGCGAGCTGCGCCGGGCTCAGGCCCATGTGCTGGAACGACGCGTGCATGTTGCCCTGCGCGGGCGTCGCCGCCGCGTTCATCGGCATGCCCGCGTTCATGCTCCCCATGCCGCCCATGCCCTGCGACGCGTTCATCCCCCCGCCCTGCATGCCCATGCCCGGCCCGCCCATCCCGCCGCCCATCCCGAACTGCGACGCGGGCGAGACGTCCAGCGCGGGCGACGTCGGCTGCGAGCCGGAGTGATAGTTCTGCGGGCTCGGCACCGTCGGCGACGACATCGAGGACGGGTTCGTGGGCGAGGATGCCCCTGCAGCGCGTCAGCGGCGGACGTGAGCGCGAACAATCGCGAACTCACCTCCCATGAGCGCGGCGGGGTTGATACCGCTCATTCCGCCCATGTTGTTCATGCCGCCCATTCCGCCCATTCCGCCGCCCATCCCCATATTCCCCATCCCGCCGCCGCCGCCGCCGCCGCCGTTCATCATCATCGCGGCCGGGTTCATCGTTCCTACAGCGCGTCAGCGGAAAACCGAGCAGCGCACAACGCAACACGCACCGTTCATCCCCATGTTCCCCATACCGCCCATTCCTCCACCGCCCATATTGTTCATCCCGCCTCCGCCCATCAGCGCCGCAGGGTTGATCCCGCCGCCTCCGCCCATGAGCTGCTGCGGGGTCACGCCGCCTTGGCCTCCCATGCCCTGCTGCTGGTGGCTCCGCTGCTGCTGCATCATCCGCATCATCATCTGTTGCTGTTGCTGGTTCATGTTCATCCCGCCCATGCCCATCCCCCCGCCGCCGCCCGCGCCTCCCATACCCATATTCATCGCGTTCATGCCTCCCCCGCCTCCTCCCATGCCGCCCATGCCGCCTTGCTGCATTGCAGCCATCATCTGCTGGGGGTTCATCCCGCGCGCGTACATCTGCTGCATCTGCGCCGGGGTTATGCCGCCCATGCCCCCCTGGCCTTGGCCCATCGCCGCGAGTAGAGCGGGGTTAATCCCGCCCTGCGGCGGCTGCGGCGATCCGTGCGGTTGCGTGGGGGACGTGTTCATTGTCGTGGTCCAAATCGTGCGGTCGGATTAGATTGTGGTTGAATGTGATGGAGCCGCGGACAAGACGGCGCTGTTGTTTCTTGATTCTGTGAGTGAGATGTTCGTTAGCATATCTGACATAGGAGGCGGACGAGCACGATGCTGTATGCAGGGCACGCGAGAGCAAAGCCACTGATGAGCCTAGCTGCACGAGCTGGAGAAACGCACACGTTCGGCCTCGCGAATCGGCCTCTTAGCACATGTAATCGTACAGAATGTACCCTGACGGCGCAGAAAAGAGCGTGCAAAGCAAACCTCTGACACATACCAAAAAAGCAGAACGGCCGCGCTATATTTTCGCCCGTCAAGTTGAATCCCGTTGCTGCCTGTTAGACAACACTCTGAAGTCAGCGATGTTTTATGATACTGATGCCGCGGTAGGAAGAGGGCGCGAAGGCACGGTGTGTACGACTGGACCCCATGGCATGAGAAGCGCAGCATATATGCGCCAGTTGGACGGCCGTGAGGAGGCACGGTCCCAAATTGATGCGCGGATAGCAAGACCCGACTCTTCTGCCATGAATGAGAGGGCGAAGAATGCACACACACACACACCTTTGGGACGCGTCAGTCCCAGTATACACACGACGTGTGCTCCGGTTGCCTGCAGTAGTCTAGCGACCTAGACGCAAAACGCGTGTCAGCGAGGATCGCCATTGATAGGAGCACTGTCGCCCCGCGCAGAAGTTCATATGAACTTGGAGGTAGCAGTAGCCAGCTGGCCTCGACGACGACGGGGGAAGCGCGCGGACGGCGGACACGAGGGCACAGACGGGCGGACGGGGGCTGGAGGGACGCGTCGAGGGAGGGGAACGCGTCCTGCGCCACGGGACCGCGGCACGGGAGGGGCAGCGGGGCGGACAGGGGACGGGCGGGGGGCGCAGATGGACGGATGGACGGGCTTACGTTTGTGCGTGGAGACGGCCGGGTCCGGGACGAGAGGAATGCTGGAAGGCGAGAGGACGAGATTGGCACTCGCAGCCACACAGGCAGCCGCGGAAAGGACGGAGATTCGGGAGCGCGAGCACGAGCTGTGTGCGGTGGGGGCCCGTCGCTCTGGGAGGAGGTGGCCCGTGCGCAGCGACCAACAATATTCGGGTGTCTGGCGTGCGCGAGGCGGGATCGGGGGGGATCCGGGGCTGGGGCGAGCGGGGAGGGCCTCGTGCTTGGCGAGGAAAGCAGGAGGCGGTGCGGATAACCTTGTGCCAGCAATCGCGCGATGGCAGCGCAGACGCATTCCAATCGGCCGCCCCCAACCGCCCCCACGCCTCCTCTGTCACCCTGTCACGTTCCCAGTCACACGCGCGCCACAACTCACCCAATGCCATATGCGGCAGGTGTGCGCACGGACGCCGAGCGCGGGCGGGCGGACGGGCGGCGGGCAGGCGGGGGACGGCGGGCGGCGGGCGGACATGGGCGGAGGAGGACGGGGCCCTGGCAGAGAGGCGGCCGGGGAGAGAAGGCACTGGGACTGGGAGCCTGAGTGACGCAGACGAGTGCGTCCCACCGCCAGTCCAGATCCCCGATCTCCGATCCTACTCTCCCTCTCGCTCAGAGTCTGCCTCTCCCCCTCTCCCCTCCTGCGCACGCCACTCCCTTCCCGTGCACATCGGCTCTGCGCTGCCTCGCAACATGCCGCACCGCGCCCAGCACGTTATACTTACCCACCACTGCCGCTTCGGGGGCTCAGACGACATCCGTGGTCGCGCGCCAGGACTGCGTCAGGATGCAGAAGGCTGAGTAGAGACGCCGCAACAGCACAGCCGGGGCGTCCCCATGCGTACGTCTCTCCTGCACGTATCACAACACAGCAGTCTGCAGCTTGAAGTGGCGCGCAGCGGAGGCGCTTGGAGGCGCGCCGAAGCGCTGATCCGTCGCCCGCCGCTTTCGGCTATAATCAGGCAACCGACGTTGCGCATCATTTCCGCTTTGGGTCACAAGGCGGTCGCGGCGCGCGGCCCGCCGTTCCCTGGTTACGGACTGCCGAATCCATGCCGATGTGGGTGCGTCGCTAAACGCCACCACCGCTGGCAAGCCATGTGCATAAAGTGCAGTATGCTGTTGACCAGCAGCATCCGCTTCACCGCACTTGAAGCTCCTAGTCAAAAACCCATTTCCAGTTGTACGCGCTCTGCAGGCGCACCAGACTTGACGCAGATCGTTTTAGCCAATAAAGACATGGCTTCTCCGTTGCTATCACGCAATTTATGTGCATTCCTGTCGTAACAACAAATTCACAGGAATGTATGTGCGGAGTGCGGCGCGGAGGAGCCGATCCGGCGCGCAAGGCCATCGCTGTGGTACTGGACAGCTGGAACGGTCGACGTCGACTACACGGCCCCCAGGTGCCGCGCCGACTGGCATACTGCACACCGTCTTCTGCTCACGTACCCTCGCGTAGGTCGTGCGAGCGCGGAGAAGACCAGAAGAGGTATGAACAGAGTAATCTGACATCAAAATACTATGTAAACACCTCTGATGACAGCTCCTTAACAGGCTCTCGCTGCTTATCGCTGGCAGCCTCACCGCTCTCGAACCGAGGGGGAGGCCTTCTGGAAAGTTTGAAGCTGCGTGCGGCACTGAGGAGGATGTCTGTCTGTCCGGATTCAGACTGCCTGCTGCGCGTTGAGCAGTTTAAACGTCTCCGTCCATCACGAATCGAATGGCATCCGTCTTCGAGCGGCCACGCATTGCCACGAACATCCGTGCCGTCATTGCAGCCCGAGTCGAAGCTCGAAGTGCATACTACTGCGATTAGCTGCGACGTCTTCGGCTCTGACGCTCTCCGCCACTACTTCCATCTTGACTTACTTTTATCCGGTCCCCGCGACGGGCCGGACATGCGGACGTTCCCAGTGCACTCCTCTTATTGGAAATGATGGTGCGTGGCGCGTCGATCACTCACAATGAACACTCGCAGTCGCCCGGCGGAGACCGTTGCAACAGAACGTGCTTCCTGAAAGCAGCAGGAAACGTCCCCGTCCTCGAGAACCGATCCCACACCGACCTGCTCTGTCCACAGGACGCAGAGAACACGACCCCGCGCGCGCTGCCCACCGTCGTGCCCGTACCTACGCACTGGTGTCCCGGGCGCATCAGCGTGCACAGGCGCCCCGGGCGTTGGCGCGTTGACGCCATGGGCATGGATGGTCATCTGGTTCAGCCTCCTGCCCCATGACTGCCCCGCAATCAACAAGCGACCCCGGACGCGCGCGTCTGGGGCGATACGCTTCGGATATGGGGGGCTGCCCATATGCCGTATCGTTTTCCCCCTGCGCCGTCGGCCCAGATCGCGGCCGCAATGCTCGGTTGCGGTGATATGCAGGACACAGGTTGCACGGCCGTGCTAGGTACTTATATCTCCGCCCTCGGCGGGCCGTCCTCGCGTCCTCAGCTGCAGGTGCGCCCCCCAGCCCTTGCGGACCATCTCTCGCCTCGCCCGGAACCATGCCCGCTGGATCGCCGTCGACACCCGCGCCCGCCCCGGCGTCGCCCGTGGAGGAGAAGGACTTCGAGGACGCGCGCGTCGAGGACCCGAACACGGAGGGCACGCGCTTCCAGGCTGCGCTCGGCGAGCGCGCGTCGCCGCGGCGCCTGCGCTTCTTCTCGCGCCTCGATAGCGAGCTCGCGGACGCGGTGCACAAGGACGCGGAGACGGTCGAGTTCTCCGAGGCGGAGGAGAAGGCGGTGAAGAGGAGGATCGACCGGAGGGTGCTCTCGCTGGTGATTGGGAGGTGAGTGGTCGTGCGGTCGGATCCGTGGTGGATACTGACTCGGCGGGAAGTTACTTGTGTAGGTGGTTTGTACGCCGGGCGTGCGCCTGTACTGAACTGCTCCACGCGGTCTGGCATACCAGTCAACCAGTTCGGTGAGTGGACCCCAAAGGTCCCGGCACGCGTATATTGATCATTGCTCCTCCAGACCGAACCAACATGTGCGCCTGCTCATTCCCAGCACGCATATAGCCAACTAATAACACGTATAGTGGGAATGTCCACACAGTGGCAGCATTTAACGAAACCTACGTCAGTGCTCTCCGCGCTGCTTTGAGCGATGCGCTGAACTCGCTTCTCCAGGGCGTCACGAACAACAACAGATGGACCCTCGCACTCAGCGTGTTCTACATCGGATACTGTGCGTGATGTATTCTCGTCAGGCTTTCTCTGTGCCTCATATCACCATCAAGGCCTGCTCGAGATGCCCGCTAACGGTGCGTGCAAAACGGCTTCTCACTCATGCAAACACGGGATGAACAACATCTCCGCCAGTCCTGCAGCGCCGGATCGGCGCTAACAAGTTTTTCTTCATGTCGCTCAGCTGGTGGGGTCTCGCCTCTCTCTCTTTCGTGTACGCGAAGAGCTACACCGGGCTGTTGATCCTGCGGTGCGTCGTTCGCGATCAGACCCAGAGTGTCCGAATCATGAACGTGGGGTATACGCAGTGTGATCCTTGGTATCGGCGAGGCGGGCTACTACGCCGGCATGGTGTACTACCTGTCGTTCTGGTATAAGAGGTAGGCTGCCCATGCAACACGACGTCCATTAGACGTTGATGATGCTCTACAGGAGCGAGCTGGCGATGCGCATCAGGCAAGATCAGCTCGCCTATACTGCGTCTCGGACATCATGGTTGCTCACCCGCTCATCGTACACACAGTATCTGCATGACCGGCACATACCCAGGCGCCATCAGTGTACGCACGCCCTCCCCGCTCGCTTGCGCTCGAATAAGCTCTGCTCACGCCGCGCTCTGCAGGGCCTGATCGCCTTCGGCCTCCTCCGCGTGCAAACTCCCGTCCTCAAAGGCTGGCAGTTCCTCTTCCTCGTAAGTTCCCCCCTCCATGACTCGCGCTCATCCCCCCTCACGACCCTCCGTAGATCGAAGCCATCCCGACGATCATCATGGCGCTCCTCCTCCTACTCTTCCTCCCGTCCTTCCCGTTTACCGCCTCGTTCCTGACGCCCCGCCAGAAGGCGATCGCCCAGGTGAGCCCCTCGACGCGCGAAACGTAAATGTCGCGGCTAACTGGAGTGGGGGCAGGCGCGCCTGAACCGGGACCAGAAGCCGACGTCGCACGGAGGTATGAGCGCCTTCCGTGCGTTCACGGCGGTCGTGTTTGACGTGAATGCGTGGCTGCTCGTGGTGATCTACTGTGGATGTGCGTCCTCTCCCTATTCTCGACGTCTGAACACGCGGAAAATGCTGAAGCCCGGGGCTGTCGCGCAGTCAACATCGGGACCGCGACCATCACGTACTTCTTACCTACCGTAAGTGTGCTCAAATAGTAAGAGCCGGTTCACAGACTGACTCCGCATCAGCTCATCGTCGAGCTCGGCTTTAGCGGCATCGACGCACAGGGCATGACCGTCGCTCCGTATGTCGCGGGGTGGTTCCTCGTCGTCCTCCAAGCCTGGCACTCCGTTCGTCCCCTCCGCACCTCTTCCCGCCCTCGCTGACCATAGGCGTAGGACCGTACGCGCGACCGAGGCTGGCACGTCGTCGCGTCGACCTTCGTCGCGTTCCTCGGGTACCTCATCCTCGCGACGAGCGTGCAGAAGAGCGTCGGCGCGGGCTACTTCGCGCTCTTCCTCGTCGTCGGCGGGAACTTCAGCTTGTTCCCCTTGGTGATGTCCGTCCCCCCCCCTTCATTCATTCCGCTGCGTGAGGAGGTCGTGCGCTGACGTCGAACGCGCAGGAGCTGGGCGGCGAACTGCTTCTCGCCGACCCCAAAACGCGGTGTCGGGACGGCGTTCTCGTGTCCATCGCGAACTGCATTTCCATGCGAGTCCCGTTCCGTTTCTCACTGCTTCGCTGTGTGCGTCCGTGCTGAAGCGCCATGGCGTCGCGCCCAGCGCTGCCCCGCAGATCTACTTCGACAGCTACGACGACTACCGCAAGGGGCATGCCATCTCCGCCGGGTACGCCTTTCCCCTTCCCGCACGGTCGTTCTGCACATGCTGACCGCGATGGGACACGCAATAATAGGTGTCTCTTCGCGTCGATGCTCGCGGCGTTCATCCTCCGCACGCGGCTCGCGCTCAGGAACCGCAAAAACCGGGAGCGCCTCCAGGCGATGACCCAGGACGAGAAGGCGGGCTTGACGGACGAGCCCGAGATCGCGGATACGGATCCGCGGTATGTGTTCATGGTGTAAAGGACGTGTACGAGCTAGAAGTTACGATTTCTCGATTGATGCACTGTACACTAGAGTATGTTTCACGATCTTCATGAGCATCGCACATAGAATATTCTATCCAGGGCGCATGGTGCGGCACGCGAGAGACTGGGTCAGGAGGGCGCAGGCGGTGTACAGTGATCCCAGTCCGGACACACGGGCTCGACGCTGATAACATATTTCTGTGTATAAGAATCGTGAGTTGCAGCATCCAAAGTCCTGCGCTGAGCAGTAGGAAGGTACTACGCCATACGTGGGGACGCTCGACTGGAAACGTCGTGACCTGGACCTGGACGCCAACTCACCTTACATGATAGTGAACGGAACTCATGCACGCGGCATTCACAGTGTTGCTGCCGAAACGGTAGAAGTCGTAGGCCGCTCCGGCGTCTTCGAAGACGAAGTGCCGCACGAGGGCCGCAATCAAGATCTATGCGCGGCGTCAGTCACGGTACGCTGCAACGCAAAGCTCAAAGACAGCTAACTCACTTTGAATTCAGCTACTGCTGCAGGAACGAGTGAAAAGTCAGCACACGAAGGATAGACTTGTGCGGTCGACTCACCGAAGAATCGCCCGAGGCAGATAGTTGGGCTGAAAAGCGTCGTCGACGTCAGGATCATACTTTCGAGGAGGGATGGTGTTGCGTACCCATCCCCAAGCGACAGAGTATGACCCGGTGTGCGGATTGTCTTCACGCTTCCTGGTACGCCGACTTTCTCGTTCTCCAGCCAACGCTCGGGTCTGAAGTACTTACTTTCCGCAGAGTCGCGGTGCGGACGATGACAGGCGCTAAATGTGGATGGCGGCGGGATTTGAAATACGAACTGTACGCCGTTCGGACTCGATTCGGACACATCGCAGCTTCTGCGTCTCTTGCTCTGACGTCCACCTGGCCGTGGAATCCAGACGCACCGCTTGCCGCTTGCTAGCGCAATCTGGCGAACAGGCAGCTTCCCCTGTCGCTTCTTACACGGTCGATAAACCATAGGAACATTTGATCGCGACCGCGGTCTGCTCCGAGCAGTGAATCACACATAAGTATTAGCCTACAGCGAGTTTGTTGACTAGGGCTTCGTAGGAAGGCCGCTTGGCGGAATAGACTTGTGAGCAGCGCGTGAGCAAGGGCCCGCTTTATCTATATATGCTGCTGGTCAACACGAGAGGAGAGACGTGCTGACGAAGCCGGAAATCATGTTCGGAGTCAGAGTGTCCGAATACCACAATCGATGCCACCGGCGTGGACCACTGTACAGGATTCTGAGCTATCTAGGGCCATCCACGCCTTTTCTTGCAGTGCGTATCACCCATCTGCTTCTATCTGCGTGGTTGTGCTCGTAGTGCGGGGCTCATTATAGGTTCCACTGCGTTAGAGTTCTCAGAGCAGATCGCCAGCCGCCGACGCACAGGTACAACTCAGTCTGGAAACCAATTCGGAGCTACCCAGGTGTGTATCTTTTGTTATTCTTGATGCTACCGATTCGGATAGGCTGGCGCTGTTTGTTTGGTCCGCATTGTCGATGATTGATTGAAACTCTGGTGAGCGTGCTACATAACCTTTGTCTTGCACTTCGCACACATGTCCGTATCATTCCGTGCTGCTAAACTGCAGGCACGCAGTGCTGCGTGCCCTAGTATGAGTCGACGCTGTCGCAATGCGATTATTCTTGTCTCAGGCCCGGCGCGTATCTCCGGATGTGCGTCTCCGGATGACTTCCATTCTACAACATCTTCGGCCACAGGGCTGCGGCCACACGGCGATGGTTTGATACCGGTATCACGAGATACTTAGTCAGATAGAAGGTTCCGAGCACATATAACCTGAGCTCGGGCGGCCGCGGCGACGTCTCCTTCCCATCGCTCCTCCGGTCTCCACCCCTCAATTCTGCGTCGATCATATACCTGAAATGTCTGCTCCGTCTGCTAAACAGTCTGTTCCACAGCAGGAATCAGCTATGATGGCCTCCGGTGGCTACCTACAGATGATGCTTCAACAGTATGTCCCAAGACTGCTTTGCATGTCCTCCGGCACTGATGGTTACTGTAGGCAAAATGTAGGCAGTGATGGACCTATGCCACCAGGCATTGAATGTAACTCTGAGTGTGAGTAGTCATAGCTTTGAATGTACTGCATCTAAATGTTATAAGTCTGGAACAAGCTCTTGGATGAACTGATGTCAAAGCCTACTGACATCATAGAACCACTTCAAGAGAACATTGAGAAGCTGAATGACATGGCATTGGAAGGCCTACAATGGGCTTCAGAGCATGGCAATGATCTCTTGCTTGAGAGATGGGTGGCCTATATGAAAGAGTATTCATCCCTAAACATCAAAGAAGAAGACAAGGCTTTCATGCTTGAAATGGCTGGCTTCTCTTACATTCAGGCATATGAGAAGGACCCCAAGAGACTCCAATACCTTGAGCTTGGCAAAGACTTGTATTTGCAATCTCTGAGGCTATTGCCCAATGCAGGAGCCCTGTGGCACCTAGGGGTTTTATGTGGAATGCTTTTCAAGAAGACTGGAAAGGCTGCTGATATGGATGAATGCATCACCTATAAGAAACAATCAATTGAATATCCAAGCCAAGAGAACCATAACAAAGCTGGACTGCTCTATGATGTAGCTAGGTCATATGAGATGAAGTTCCAGGTGTCCAATGATTTGGCAGACATTCAGGGTGCCATTGCAATGTACAAGCAGGCAGCAGAGCTCACAGCTGCAGGTGCCAAACAGAGCTCTAAGGATCATTTTGTCCTTGGTTCTGCATATGAGAGATCATATCAGAAATCAAATGACCCATCTGATTTGAATGCTGCCATAGCATCATATGAGGAGGCAGTCAAATTTACTCCTGCAAGGCATCAAGAAAGAGCTTTCAGATTGTCAGCACTAGCTTTGGCTCTAAAAAGCAGGCACCAGCTCACAGGGTCAGGGGAAATGGTGGATATGCACAAAGCCATCACTCTGTTGACAGAGGCACTTGAGTTGACTCCACAAAATAAGCCAGAGAGGGTATTGGCAATTCATACACTGGCACATGCCCACCTTCACTGCTTTGAGTATACTGGGCAACTGGCCAATATTGAGCAGAGCATCTCATATTTCCAGCAGGCTATTGCACTGAGTGATGTTATGAGTTTAGGAGAGAATGATAAAGTACATGAGCTTAGTGGCCTTGGAGATGCATACAGGCATCGGTTTGAACTTCTAGGGGAAATTTCAGATCTTCATCATGCAATAGAAGCATTGGAGAAGGCCTACCATCTTTCTCATGGAATTGATGGTGGCCAGCATTTGATGCTCCTCTACAGTGCATCTGGCTATCACACACTGTTCAGGAAGCATCATAACAAAGCAGATCTGCAGAAAGCCATAGATCTTTACAAGGAAGTTGTATCTCTGCCTAGTGAAGAAAACTCAGAATATAAGAGTGTTGCCCTGAGCTGTCTTGGTGCAGCTTATTTTGCTTACTTCAATGCAACAAAGGACATTGCATATGTGGATCTTGCCCTTGAGCCAATGGAACAGAACCTTACATTGCTACCAGAGCACAATTCCAGGAGGGCACATCAGCTATCCAATATGGGCAATGTCTATTCTCTTAAATTTGAGTTGCTACATGAGCTGCCAGATATTGACAAGGCAATTAATCTCATACAGCAGGCAGTTGAACTCTTACCTAGAGGTCATCCAGACATTATTGCATCATATCTCAGTTTGGCCAATGCTTGTCATGAAAAGATGAAGCACATCACTGATGAGAATGAGATCAAAGAGCTCCTGCAGAGAGCCCTGTTAGCCTCTAAGTCAGTTGCTACTTGTGGATATGGCTCTGCATATTCAAGGTTGAATGCCTGCATTCAGTGGGCAGATGCAGCTGAACACCTGAAGGATTGCTTTCATGAGTACATTGAGGCATATGACACATTTTTCCTAGTGCTTCCAGAAGTCATCTGGCTTGGGAAGACAGTGAGCAAGCAATATGAGGATCTGGTTAGGTGGAATCATGAAGCTAATCATGCTACATCTGTGGCAATTCGGTTGGGAGAGTTCAACAAAGCCATAGAATGGCTTGAGCAAGGAAGGTCTGTTGTCTGGAATCAGTTGCTGGAGCTGCGTTCACCACTGGATGACTTGAAATCAGCCCACCCTGCCACCTATGCTAAGCTCAAGGGCATCAATAAGGAACTTGAAGTCCTCAATCACACAAGAGATAATCATGATGCCCACACAGACTGGGAGGCTATTGGGCAGCTAGGAGTTCATGATCATGCAAGAGATCATCATCATGACCACACAGACTGGGAGCTCATGGGACAGCATCACAGGAAACTAGCCATAGCAAGAGATGAGCTGATCAGTGAGATCAGAACATTGCCAGGATTTGAAGGCTTTCTCAGGGCAAAGCCCTTTACTGTTCTTCATGAGGTTGCACAAGACTATCCTGTGGTCTTGCTCAACATGCATTCCAAAGTTTGCCATCCATCTGCATTGATTCTCAGCCCTGAACATGACAATATTGAGACCTTGCATCTCACTAAATTGCCTTTGAAAGTGCTGGAGAAAATGAGTAGTTCACTCCAGGGACTCCTGGCTAAACATGGCAGAAATGCTGAGAGGAATGTTGCCCGTGCTGCAGAAATGGTTCCACTTGATGACTCCACTACATACAGTTTTCATGGCATATTGAAGCTACTGTGGACAGGGCTTGTCAAGCCAATACTGAAGAAATTGGGTTATTCAGTGAGTATTCACATCCTGTAGTTATTAGCATTGATTAACATAGTAGCTACAGGATATTTCCTTGGGCTTAGATGCCAAGCCCCATATTTGGTGGTGTGTCACTGGCTTGCTCAGCTTCCTCCCACTGCATGCTGCAGGGGACTACAGTAAATCAGGCCCTGGCCATAAGCTCTCTGATTATGCAGTTTCCTCATACACTCCAAGCATAGCTGCATTGACCAAGGCTAGGAAAAAGACAGTCCCTGCAGTACCCAAGCTTCTTGCCATTTGTCAGATTCAAGCAAAGGGATACAATGCACTTCCAGCTGTTGCTCAGGAATGGAACCATCTGGAGGAGATATCTCACAACTATCAGATGGCTACAGAGAACTTGCATGACAATGATGCTACTACAAAGCATGTTCTGGAGAAAATTCAGATGGCCAGTTGGGTTCACTTTGCCTGTCATGGAACACAAGATCCTATTAAGCCCACAGACAGTGCCTTCATTCTTTATGATGATAGACTCAGTCTCTCCAAGATTACACAGCAGAACCTAGATCAGGCAGACTTTGCATTCCTCTCTGCATGCCACACTGCCACAGGTGACCTCAAGCTGTCTGAGCAGGCAGTACATCTAGCAGCAGGCATGCTCTTTGCTGGGTTTAGGAGTGTCATAGCTACAATGTGGTCTATTAGGGATGAAGATGGCCCAGATGTTGCCAGAGATGTCTATTCCCACCTATGCAAATTCAAGGACAGCTCACAGGCTGCATATGCTTTGCACAAGGCTGTGGAAAACCTCAGGAAAAAGCACCCTGGGACTGAGGATGCTGACTTACTGGCTTGGACCCCATTCATCCACCTTGGCTGCTGAAGGAGTATAGGAATAGTATTCTGTGACATGTCCTGTGCCATACTGTAGTTCAATGTATGTATCAGTTCATCACCCATGGCACTGATAGGGTTGTGTCCTATGTACAGTAGGAGATATGTGTAGTTATCTAGCTTTGTGTACTTTCAAATGATGTCGTCTCATCTCATAACGAAGGCCCCATTTGGCTGGCCCGCAGCAGCTGATTCTGCATGATCAGAAGGAGCGCATATAGTGTTTCGACCCGCTGTAGACCGTCAGCCCGAATTTGTTTCAGTCATAAGATACACGTACGGGCATGACCACACTCCTCGCGCGGCCCATACGAACAAGTTCGCCAATAATCACCTCGACTTCCGTCGGACGCCCGTTCTCCACATCAACAAGCGTGCTCGCGCGGTGCGTCGCATTCGGATTCGCGTGCAGGCGAGCAGTGTTCCGTAGCGTATTCTCCACCACTTGCGGGTCGAGCCCCGGGCTCTCGTCGCTGGCCGGGAACAGCACACTTCCGAGCTCGTAGATCTCTTGCATTGCAGCGCGGATGGTAGGGATGCTGTACTCAGCAATAGCCGCAGAAGCACTCGGGATCTCGCCGGGTCGCAGAGGGTGCACAGAAGTATCGCATGGGGCCGCGCCGGGCTCGAGGTGGGGTGGGCGGAAGATTGCAGTGAGGGGGAACCGCGTGAGTGCGGCAGTGATACCGAGGCAGGCGTTCCAGAAGTTCTTGCTGTACTTGATGCGTTGGATCTCGGCGACGATCAATGTTTGACTACCGCCTGCGGTGAGGATGCGCTCGAAGTCAGACAGTAGCGCCGCCTCTGCTGGGGTGTTCTTTGCCGTTGTCGAGTCTGGGCGATAAACACCGAGCGAGACGCGATCCTAAACAGCGGGTCAGTAGACGAACATAAAGGTGCACATCGCATCCTAGGCGCTCGCGCGTAACGAGGTATAAAGACGAACGCTACCCTTGGCTGATGTTAGCTTGGAAATGTTATGAGCAATGTCGAGCAGCAGTGAGCACAGACCATCGAAGGTGAGGATAGAATGCTCTCCGCCCTCTGCGCAGGAATATATGCGTACGGAACAGGGGAGGAACAATGAGAATATATGATAGGACTCACGAAGTCGTTGTGTTCTACAACATTGCCGCCCTTCAGACCCGTTCCGATCCACACTGCCGTGCTGATAATCTTCGGCTCCTCGGTCGGCTTCAGTCTCTTCAGTGCCTCGTATAGATCGACTTCGACATTGAGTCCATTCTGCATCAGGACATACGTCGGCTGAGGATGTTGGTCCGAGTATGGCGGCGAAAGAAGGGGCGCAAGAAGTGCCGGAGTGCGAATCAGCTCCGGAATCGCCTTTGTGGTGACTAGAACGTAAGCATAGGGGCGATCCGCAGCCTCTGCGACCGAGCGAAACACTGGAAGTCGCGGAGCGTATCAGAGCAACTCTTGCGGCTCGAGAACAGCGATACGTACATCGGTCGGGCCTCCATCCTCGGTGTTCTCCGTACTTGCCGCTCCGGAGGTGCAAGCCCTCATCTTCCACTCAGATGAGTAAAATTTGGCTATGTCAGGCGTGTAGAACACCTTTGACCAACTGGTAGTTGCTTCGGGCGACGGCCGTAACGTTTGCGTGGCCGCTCCGCTTGAGAATTAAAGAGTCTTCGAACAGTTAGAGAGTGAAGCGAAGGTCAGGACGATGACTTACAGATTGCCCCTACGGCTCCGAGCCCAACGAGCAGTACCTCTCGTAGCTGCGACGACATGACGCCAGTCAAGTGAGCGACTTCACATCCAGAGAATACATGTAAGTATACTACTAGTTCTACGCGCCGACCAAGCGCGCCGCCCGTCGGTCGACCAGTTCTTTGTCTCACGCCCCCATCCAGACTCGTTTGCATGTCCAGGCGGCGGGCGCACCGACTATCGCGATTTTGGCTGTCGTCATGTCACTACATCGATGAGACCTTGAGACATATTTTACGAGCAAGCGCGAAATCAGCCGGAGCCGGAGCACACATATGCCTGAGGTTTAGCCCACATGAGGTCTAGAAAGCGCCTACTTATATACACTTCTCATCCCCTCCCATCTTCTTCCTTACCCACAAGGATGGACTGTGAATCGTACAAAGTCATTACCACCACGCGTGGTATGAAGTACAGCTACTACTTCTCGCCGGGCGACGCGTCAAAGCCGACACTTCTCCTTGTGCACGGCTTTCCGTCAACCTCGTACGACTGGCGCAACCAGGTCGCGTTCTTCCAAGCAGAAGGATATTCTATCATTGCCCCAGACATGCTGGGATATGGCGGAACAGACAAGCCGACGGACACTGCTTTGTATAAGCACAGCGCTATATGCGCAGACGTGATTGACATCCTGGACGCAGAGCATGTAGGCAAGGCGATTGCGATAGGGCACGACTGGTGAGTCTTCCAATGTACACAACTGCGGCCGCGCGCACGGTTGCAAGCGACGTGGACGCGTGAGCGACAGGACCCGCAGAGAACAGACGGTCAGCCAAAGTCCCCGAATCATTGGTGGGAAGGCTTAATCCCAGCTTGGACTTCCGAGTCTGTCCAGGTCGTCCAGTGCGGGTTGTGTCCAGATGGCATTGAGCTTGCGGTCATGTACGCGCTTGCTTTGTCCGGACTAGGGGGTATCATTGATTCTGAAACTTTGCAACACAAGTCCGTGGCTGTCGGTAGCTCGACGCACGCCATGGATGTCATACGTGCGGACGGTGCAGCACTGGCAGGCCTCCGCCTGCGTCAGGCTCGCTTTTGCCTCAATTTGCCTGGTAGATATTTTTGCATCAAATTTATGTAAACGAGGATCATACCTCGCAATTGATATTCGGGAGTCCAAGTCAGGCATACTGGCTCGCGGCCAAGCGGATTAAACCCTTTGTATTTCTCTAAGCTGATTTCCCCATTTACAGGGGCGCCATTCTAGTTTCTCATCTGGCTGTGTACTGTCGAGAGCGCTTACTGGCATTCGCATTCCTTGCAGTCGGCTACACACCCTCGTTCGCCAACTTCAACTACGAGACTGCGATGACCACCTTCAAGCAGATTCTAGGCTATGAGCCGTATGGTTATTGGCGGTGAGTGATTCTTCTCCCACGAGACAGTACCATGTCCTCTAACTGCGCTAGGTTTTTTGCTGAAGATGGCGCGGATCAGATCATGAAGGATCACGTCAGTTCACCTCACCTCCACTGCTCTGTTACACATGAGTCTTATGGGTTGATTTGCCCTCAGCTCGAGTCTACACTAGGGCTCATTCACCCCGCTAGTCCTTTGATCTGGAAGGACAGCCTCTGCACACCGGGAGCGGCAAAGGCTACGCTCTTGGCCGACAAGAAGATACCGGTAGCTTTATATATAACGCCGGAGGTGAGTTCGCATGCTGTCTCATTGCCTCCAGTGGCTCGCTGTACTCGTCTTGGTCTCTTCTGATCATGAATGGCGATCTACAACGATCCACTATAGTCCAGTTGGGCTCATGAAAGACGGATCTCGATTGACACCGGCATAAGCGCCTTTGAGCAAGATGCATATCTCACATTTGTTCAATTTCGTTCTCGAGGTTGCTTCCTCCCATTTTCCCTTGGTGACCGACTTGTTCGGGTGTCAATATGTATACTTCTGACAGCGCGAACTTCTCAGTATATTGTGCCCGCCATGCCGTATACCATATACTGGTAGTCACGCTGCTATATTTTGGCTCGGCAGCGATCATACGCCCCAGGAAGAATGTGTGCTCACCACGGCTTTGATTTAGGCCAGGCATTGTGTGACAAACACATTCGTTCAATACGGGGTGGGCGGTGCTTTGAACTGGTATAAAGTGATCCTCAGCGGGCTCGCCGCGGAGGACGACAGAGGTAGGCTTTTCTACCGGACTATCCCTCTCTCCCTCCGGAACACCGCTCACGCGTATGGGATAGGTATACCACGCGAGCGCCTTCCCCTTCCTGTCCCGGTATTCTATGCTGGTGGAAAGAACGACTGTGTGAGCCCGCCTGCGCTCGCGCTGCGCCACTTGACGCAGCTGTGCCCTGACCTCACGGTGAGGGAGGTTGATGCGGGGCATTGGTTGCACCTCGAGGCTCCTGATGTAGTTAATGAGGCACTGAAAAGTTGGATCGAGACGGTTGAGAAGAAGGCGAAGCTATAGGCCAAGGTGTCATCGCAGGGAATCGGAAGGATATCGGTTGGAATGTACAATACTCATGTAAGGTGAGTACCGGATGCTATATATCGGCGCGCCGAAGGTTCTGAGAATGGCAGTTATCCGTTCAGGTGATACGCAAATGGTACAGATAGCAAGCGAATACATACTCGACAGTACACACGACGTCTGAGTATCTCCGTCAAGGGAGATGTATTGACAGCGGCTCTTCGCGGACGGACTTCGTGCGGCAGCAAGTCATCTGAATGCAGCAGTTTGACATGACGAACTCGGCGAAGCAGCTTCCGCGCACCAGATATACATGTGAGTACATCGCATTGGCTGGCCCTGTGCTCGCGCTGGCCTTCCGATTCGTTCACGCCGCATCTTCCATGACTTGGGGGTCTGTACAGGACATTACTTAATGATCACTATATCAAGGTTCTATTCCACCTATCCGTCAGCGGTGCGTCAAGATTCCTCTGCATAGATGAAAACCCTAACATGCGTGACACACTATGTCCCTCTGAGGCTCTAGGTATCATTGGTCGCATTGCAGTGGCAATAGTCGGATGGTTTGACCCGGGTCGAGGGTCGGTTAGCCTCTATTGTAATCCCCGACGTTCGGTTGTCAAACGTCTATATTCGCAGACACTTTACGTCCCTCGGATTAGATCACTTCGCCAGCGTAGTCAGGCGCAGCCCTCCAGTTGAGAATGAGCCCAATCAGGCCATCCCACGCTGCCGAACAAGATCTTCTATATACATACCTGTAAGCGCTGTTCGATAAGTACCTGCTGAAGGCGCAAGCTGATGCAGATAGATGATTCCTACTTAGGGATCGTCGTGCACCTTATCATCAAAATCGTACGACTGTCGTACGTGCATGGAAGCCTGCCTCTCAGTTACAGATGACAACTAGGGTAATCTGATGCGGTCTCATAAAGCGAATTGCGTAGCGCGCAACGCGATATTGCTGCAGACGGGTATAAAGGCGGCGGACCGTGCAACCTTGCTTGTCTAGACCCCGCTATACCACCATGACTGTCGGTACACCCAAATCCACACCAAATCCCGCTATCCAGGCTCTGCTGGCCCGCGTTCCCGAGGCAGGCCTCACAACCAGTCGCCCATTGTCAATGGGCGAGTTCATATACGTAGCGACTAGGCAGGGAGGCGGCATGGCAGATCCGTCCACCATAGTCCCGCTGGAGTGCTCCGGGGGACATGTCATCACCGACGACGAAGTCGTGGCGGCGTGCGCCGTGCTGCGCCTTCGGTACCCCCTTCTTGCATCCAACGTGACGCTTTTCAACGCGCCGCACTTCGTGGTCAACATGCCTCTGACACCGGCACACGCGTTACGCATGGCAAAGGACCAGATAGAGTTTCACACCTTCGAGGACCAGGAGCAGGCTGTTGTCGCCCTGCGTGACGAGTGGCTCGCCTTCGACCCGGACAAAGCGCTCGACATCCGCGAGCGGACGTGTGCGCTCTGGTGGGGCAGGGATGCAGACCAGAAGTCGGGAAAGTACGTCTTTGGCTTGATCACGACTCACTTTGTCACCGACAATCGCCGCCGTCTCAATCTTGTACGACGCTTTCTGGAGCTCCTCGCGAAGCCAGGTCAAGCGCAAGCTGAGTTGGGTGCACACTTCGCTTCGAAGGCTCCCCCGGCTCCGATCCCCATGTCAACCGAGCAGCTCAAGCCTGAGTTGAACATGGATGACGAAGAGCTTCGGAATGCCCAAGCTGCCTTCGACCAATTGGTGACGCGTGACGCCGCAAAGGCATGTGCGAAGCTATGCTCGAATCTTGTTCAGGGTTCTCACAGCACTTGTTCCAGCCCATGTCGGGGATCTCCGCTGACGTCCCGGGCTCGGCCTCGGCCTCGGCCGTTCCTATCCCTCGCATATTACGCAAAGTCTGGTCGACTGAGGATACCACTCGTATCCTCCGCGCCTGCAAAGCCCACGGCGTCACAATCACACATCTTGTCAACGTCGCCAGTGCCATGTCCTCCGTGTATGATAGTGTTCCTTCCAACGCAGCACCCGAAAACCCAGATGACGACGCATTCTACTTCGAGACCAGTCAGGCTATCGACCTCACCGCGAAGGTCCCGAAGCCCATGAATGGCCCTGCCGACGGCGATATGGAGGCTGCAGTCCGGATCGAGTTGTACCCCGTCATCTTCCGTGTGCCTCGTACTGCCATAACCAACACAAGTTCCTCCGCGCACGTATGGGAGATCTCCAAACAGTTCAAAGCACGGAACGATGCGTTCGTCCAGTCACCATACTTCTGGCATTTCCTCCCTATGCACTTCCGTCGGGTCACAGAGGGCTACAATGCTAAACTCGCTGGGCTGCCGGCTCTGCCGTTCATGAGCAGCCTGGGCGATCTCAAGTCGGTCTTGCCGGCTCGTTACCCTGTCTGGACCGCGGGTGCGGCTGCGAACGGTGACGCAGAAGCGGAGATCCGCGTCACGGATAATTGGACCGCAGGCAGGATCGATCCCTTCTCCCTCGTCTACCATCTCTTCACGTTCGACGGCCGGTTGCACTTACAATTCAGGTACAACGTGAACCGCACGAGCGATGCTCTGATCAAGCCGTGGTTTGATCGTGTGGTGGATACCGTGTCGCGATCGGCTCAGGATCCTTAGTTCCTTCCTATTCTCCGACGGACACTCCTCTTCGGCTTTACCTATGTAAGCCCAGAAATTAGTTGGGCGATGCTCTGATCTAGCGCTGTACTTCTGTAATATGCATACTTCAAATTCGAAATTTTGAAATGCGAAAACTTTTATCTTGGCTACGGTGCAGGTGTCTGCGTGGTAAAATACTCACTCTTTGCCCGTGCATCGCTTGTCTCCGTTGTATAAGTACAAGCCGGCAGGCGTAGTGTATTGCTTCGCAGCTTCGAGGCAGTCATAATGCATGAGATCTGAGATCTCAGCAAATCTCCTTGCAGTGTAATCAAGCTGAGCTGAGCGTTATGTCCTCATGACTAGTACCTGCGCGGCTGCTGAAGCTCGACTGGCCACTGGCACGGCCTACCATGCGTGTTGCCAACACGACTAGTACTGGTACACCCAAGCGCTCTTCCATCTTATTACGACTTGAGGATTTGTTGTTGTTCTCGTGGGATACAAGTCCGAGGGCTAAAGAACGTAAGTTGAAAGCCGTTTCCACGTTCAACTGTATACCAACAATTTCAGGCTGCTATAGTACTAGTGTTTCAAGAGCAATCTTCGATAAAGTGGCGTGGACAGGACGCAGTTCGGACATCGAGTAGTACTGCTGGAGTCGCGAGATGTCGGCTCAAAATGAAGCATCTCCGAGTCAACGGTGAGCAACCTTCGCAAAGCATCCATGTAGGACTCATCCCGAATCTTCTTTTTCATATTGTCGGGCCGCTACGACTGTCAGAGATGACACCGTAATCATTGTGCCATCTTTGCCGACAGAAGCATCCCCTGGTCACGCGGAGCTGTGGAAGGAGATGCTTGTCCACGCCGAAGCCATTCGCGACCTCAAATCAAGGTGGAATACGATTGCATCGATATTCAGACTACCTGATGAGGTTCTCGCGGGTGTATTCCACATACTCAGCTTCCTCTATTACAACGACCAACTGGAATGGCGCTTCGTCCATCGCTACCGATGGATCAGTGTCTGTCAAGTCTGTTCACACTGGCGTATCGTCGCTCTTGGTTGCCCGAGGCTCTGGAGCGACATCACTGTCACACGGTCGATGAACTGGATGAGAGAGTTGTTGGCACGATCTCAGGAGGTACCGCTGCGCGTGCAAATCGCGATGACAAGCATGGTCGATGGAATGGACAAACCCGCCCGACTGGTTCTTGGGGAACTGTCGCGCACCGAGGAATTGGTTGTCGGCATCTCACCAGATGCGTTCAGCATCCTGAATGCGCTCGACGTGCCTACTCCGCTACTGCGTCGTCTGACTGTCGAGGTCATGTGCCACAGAACTACATCGCTGCCTGGAACCCGGATACCTCTTCTGCAGGTCTTGACACGTCCAGCCACTGACCAGCTCGAACGACTCCATCTCCTTAACTGCCCCTTTCCCTGGAATACCCCTGTACCATTCACGTCCCTATCGCACCTGAAGATCATTGGATCCAATGCGGATCGGCCATCTTTGACTCGGGTTATCGCGACTCTGGATCGTTTGCGGCTCCTGGAGAGTCTTGACCTCGAGGGCATACTTCCTGCCCTTCCACAGGACGTCACCAGGATACCTACAACCCCCACCGCGGTCAACTTGACTCGCTTGAAAATGTTCAGGTTGGTAGGCGAGCCTATTGACTGCGCCGACCTGCTCGGCCGCCTGTCCTTCCCGAGGTCGATCCACCTCATCCTGGAATGTACATCAGGGAGGGGCACAGCTGATCTCGTGGCCTGCATTCGATCCAGAACGTCGCTCGTTGAACATCCTCGTACCCTTGTGCTTGGAGAAGACTTTGCGGCATCCACCTTCCGCTTACGCATATCGATGGACGAGGGGCCGATCCGCGATGACACCCGCTTCCCTCTCATCGTCACGTTCAAGAGCAATTCTAGCCTGGCTGTGTCCAGGCCACCATCATCGAGCGCGATCGAGTTCTGCCTCCATCTCACCCTCGCCAATGTGCGCACCATGCATATCGTTGGGATCATTCCGCCGAGCTACGACGAAGACCGGATGAAGGAGTA
The DNA here is from genome assembly GCA_001632345.1 of Daedalea quercina L-15889. Classification (NCBI taxonomy): domain Eukaryota; kingdom Fungi; phylum Basidiomycota; class Agaricomycetes; order Polyporales; family Fomitopsidaceae; genus Fomitopsis; species Fomitopsis quercina. The sequence goes on from KV429140.1 coordinate 36,427, forward strand.
TCTGGATTTATTCAGCGGCGTGAGCAACATCACTGTTGTCAGCGTCTCCGGTCTGGCGGCAGCCCGACTGCCCAACATGCTTGTGGCGCGGACGTGGGATGGGAGCGACAGGATCTGCTTGACCACGCTGCATCGCGTAGAGATCGAGGAGGTGATGTTTGGCGTTGCGGAGACGTTCCTGCTGAAAAAACCCGGGCAGTTCACGGAGCAACTTGCGCAGAGCCTGGAAGCGCGGTCACAGGAGCTCCCGCGGCTGGAGACACTCGTCATTAGGCGGTCGAAGTACGTCGACCTCCCCGATATTAGGATGCTGGAGGGTGTCGTCAAGAGCGTCATATGGGACGGGATCGTTGACGCGAATCCGGGCGAGGAGGACTACGACTTGAATTACTACTGAGCGATGTCATTGGGATTTGGTTTGGATGGTTATGTTGCTTGGCCGTTAGCCGCAGCGAAGGTGGGCATGGCATTCCGGTGTAAAATATCGCGTCACTTATAAATTCCTCTGTGAATGGTCAGGCACTGGCAAGATCGAGGACCAGAACCGCCATGGGCATGATGCCTACATAACCTTTACGCCTGCCGCGTCTCTGGCTGATCTCCTGCTCATCTATCATATCTTTCGACCTAACTCATTGATGTTTCCCTACGCGTACAAGCGTACCCCAACCCTGTAGTGAGTCAGATCTAGTCAGAGTCCAATCTTGCCCCGCTGTCACTGCTGCGTCGGCTCGATCTAGTCAGAAGTACCCGAAGACGGATACCGGATTGATGGCGCTAGGGACGAGGAACAGTTCAACAAGACCAGACCAGGCCACCAAGCGAACTTACTTCTTTCAAGTTATTCGTCACCCCTACCCTCGATCGCCTTCTCTATCGTCTCCTGCTCCTTCGCCCACGCCGGCCGCGTGAGGCGGAACCCGTCGCCAACGCGCGAGTACGTGATGTCGCCCATGCGCCCGACGGGCCTGAACTTTGCGGGGTCGACGTTCCCGCGCTCGTCGAGCATGTCGTTCCGCACGTGGATGTACTTGACGTGCCCGAGGATCATCGTCGTCGTGTGCGCGCCGCTCGCCGGGTCGGCGATGTCGATGGATTGGAAGAGCTGCGAACACCGCGTCAGTAAGCCTCGGCGAGAGAGGTGGGCGGGTTTGCGATGTACTTCGCATTCCATGCTGAACGCGCTTTCCTTGACGCGCGCAGGCTTCACATGGATCTGTGCAGGTTCCGTGAGCATATGAATAGCGCGATCCGACCGAGCTGTTCGCCGAGATACATACACTCTTCTCCTTCGTGAGAGCGCTAATCGGCCACTCACTCACGCCCTCGGGGGCGTCTACCGAGGTAACGTTCGCGGACTCGATGAAGGGCTCGCTGATGATATTGACTGTAAAGCTCTTCGTGGCCTTGATATTGGCTGCTGTGTCTTTGAGGCGCTGGGGGCCGTCACTGCAGCAGATCGACACAAGGGGCGGGTTGTGCGAAACCTACGGTGGCGCGGTAAATGGGAAGCCCCGAGCGTGGCAGGGGCGAGATTCGCACCATGTTGAACCAGCTGTGTGCATGGATGAGATCCCGCCGCCGCGGGAGGCGAGACGCACTGACCTGAACGGCGCGAGGTTCTCGACCCCGCTCTCTGAGATCGATGATACGAATGCGATCGGACGGGGGACGATCCCACTGATCATGAGCTGGTACAACTTGCTGTATATCGCGTTTGAGGACGTGGAGAAAGGCCTAATGATGCAGTGGGACCCACAACTTGTCTTCTTTTGCAGTGTCGACTACTTTCCAGCCTTCCTCCTCTCCCTTCATCCACGCCATCCCCTCCGGCGTCTCGGTGATCTTCTGGCCGTAAGTCCACTGCGGGTTCGGCGGGAGTGTGTTCTGATACGCGAACGAGCTGTTGAACGGTGGGATGTCCGCGGCCATCTTTACAGAGCGCGATGCTTCGTCGACTGAACAGAGCTATGACGGCTTTATAAAGCACGTATCCGAACCTTCTGAGCGTCTGCTAATAGCAGATGAGCGCGTCGACGCTGATCGCGGCCACGATAGGACCATGCCGGGTATACGATTGCTAATGCTCATGATTTGCGATAGCGTGCGTTGCGTTGCACGCGTCCTTCAGAGGATGTGAGCTTCGGTTTCTCACTCGGATCCCCTCCAAGTAAGCAACCAGTGTAGTGACCGTACCGCAGACTCCAGAACGTCACAAACTCCCAGTCCGTTGCCAAATGTAAAGGCACTGAGCACAGTAGTGCCCGTGCAGTGATGGTAGAGGATAAATTGAAGGCAAAAGAAGATAATGACGAGAGGGCAAGTTATAAATTGTCAGTTCTACTTATGTCCGATCCATAATAGCTTACATAAGCTACACCTCGGCCTGTCTCCGAGTCTTGATGGCAGCGTTCAGCTGAGACCCGGTTGAGTCGGCGACAGGGACGTCCTTAAGCTTGGAGGCTCGCCGCTCAGTCTTGCATAATCAAAACACTGCTGCCGTTACAAGGCGTTGGCGTCCACGAGGGATTAGTAAAGCAAGTGCCATTACGCTATCATGTTGACTGCCGCAGGGCTCGCCGGGACGCCGTCACGGTATGCTGTGTTGCCTGAGTGTGCAGCACTACATATGTGGTGGAACATCCATAGCCATGCTCGGAGTTGACGAGGGCCGGAGTCAGCCTGTATTCTGTGATGAGCGACCCTTTGTCTGATTTTCCGGCTCTTTTAGCTACCAGCCAACTTCTACGTGCGTCTAGGCCTGACAGTAGCGGCTGACGAAAGCTTACTCGGTATCTCTGGGGTGCGACGGAACCTTCGCGCGCACCTGTTGAAGGAGGTCCCGGGGCTAGCGCCTTCGGATGGGTTCCTCGGGCACGTTTACGACCTCTCCAAAACCCGTCGGCACAGACAGGAGTGGACACGCGCATACGGGCAGGCGTACGAGCTACGGGCACGTGCGCCGAACACGCTGACACGGCTCAACCTCCGTCCGAGTGAAGTTCAGAGGAGATATTTAGGCTGGGACTTGGTCCAGTTCGACGGTTGACACGCACTCCAGCAGGTAGGACTGCATGAAGCGCAGAAGACGCAACGTCAGCGACTAATACCCGCGTTATTCATGTGGAATGGCGCACACTGATACAGGCGTCGCCGTGGATGCTTATGCACAAGTCACTGACAGGCAGCTGCCAGCGAACGCATCATCACTTGGTCTCTAACAGGAACATAAGCAGAGCAGCATTCTATCGGACATCGTGCACATGCATCAATGCGCATACACTGGTAGGCTTGTGTACTTCGAAAGGCAGTGTGCCCTACGTCATCGACGATTGTCTTGATCCGGCAGGAGCTCACATTGACAGACATGTGATTATTTCTTTTTACGGCAGCTCTCCTGCCTAATTCGTCCATAAACGAAGTGGCAGCCTTCGCCTGATTGCGGAACCCAGTCTCACGTTTTGTTTTCGAACGAACGATGTAGAATTCTGCGTAATTCATCTTTGAACCTTGTGCGGCACGGCCATCCCTTCCCCCAGTCGCTCCCTCCCTTCGAGTCACTAGTCGCAGAGTATGGACCAAGCTCAGGCTCAAGATAAGCACGAGCTTGACAAGTAGCTCACAGTCCCCGGATGTGAATGCGGTCGGTAACTTGGGTTGTCCGCGTGCTGGAGTTCACTGCCGCAGCCGGACTCGGAGCCCTTCCGACAAGGTGTACAGGTAGTGGTAGCCGCAGTCCGGATTTGGAGAGCGTTCCCAGGATGATCCCCACAGGGTAGCACAGCCGTCGACGGCCGACTCCCACAGCCGATACATAACTAGCGATCGACGGGCCGACGCGCGCAGCGGCAGGCGTCAAACTCATTTTCACGAGGCGTCGGTATTAGTCAGCCTCGGATTCCGACCGAGCAATATCTTGGGCCGAACACAGTCGTCGCCCTTCGGGTCTGCCAGAGCGTGTCATTTGCATATGACTCGCCCAGCTTTTGCGAGAACCGTCGAGGAAGGCCGAGTAGCACAAAGTGGAGCGACAGCGAGGGCCGCAGCAGCCCGGGGCAGTCAAAATCGGGCACAGCCATGGACCGCGGCGCACCTCACCGCCGCCCCGCCGCGCCCCGCCTCGCCACGTGCCGGTGGCCACGCCGCGAGGCTCTCTGCCTCCGAGTCCTCAGCGCCAGCAGTGGCTGAGGCTGAGGCTGAGGCTGCTGCGAGGCACCGCCCCCTCGCCCGCTCTCCCATGCCCGGAAGATGACTACCGCGGACTTGACTCACCCCCGTCCTCCCTCTCTGACTTGCCGCCCAGCCCGGCTAGCCTCCCGCCCCCGAGTCACCGGCCGTATATAAGGCCCCGAGCCACGGCGGGCGGCCACACACCGACCTCCCCCTCTCTCGTCCCTCCCCTCAGCTCTCGCTCGCGACCACCTGCACTTGCCCATGACCCGCGTCGCCTCCCCGAGGATGGCGAGGACGCAGCACTTTTCCGACGCACACGACGACGACCGCCACTTCCGGGCGCTTGACCGCATCCTCGCGCGCACCCTCGTGCGCGAGCTCATGCGCCACCGCGCCCGCGCGCCTTCCCGCGGCACGCTCCGCCCGCGGTACGTCTCGTCTCCCACACACTACTCATGCATCTCCACGTATTTTTGCCGCTGACTCCCCGCCGCGCCGCAGGATGGACCTCTGCGACGACCCCGCGAACGCGGACATCGTCGCCACGCTCGAGCTGCCGGGGCTGAAGCAGGAAGACGTGTCCGTGCGGATAGAGCGCGGGCTGCTCGTCGTGCAGGGCGAGCGCCGCTTCCGCTCCCTCGCGCGCGCCCCCAGCCGCAGCCTCGCCCCCAGCCCCCGCCCTGGCCCCGACTCCGGCCCCGACGCGCAAGATCCCGCCGCGCCCTCGCAGGCCCTCGTCCGCGCGCAATCCGCGGAGCCGCACTACCGCCTCGCGTGGGCGGACGCCCGCCCGGACCTCCCGCACGCCTACGCGACGCAGGAGATCAAGTACGGCACGTTCCAGCGCACGCTCGCGCTCCCGCCCGGCACCCAGGTACGTCGCGCCGCCCCCCACAAAGGAAAAAGAAAAAAAAAGAAAAAAGAAGCTGACTCAGCGTTTCTGAATGCAGGTCGGGCACGTACGCGCGTCGCTCGCGGAGGGCATGCTCACGCTCTCGTGGCCGCGCCACCCGCTCGCGGACCCGGGCCACGACGCCGCGAGGCCGTACGAAACGGGCGGGTGCTGAAGCTGAGGCTGGCGCGTGGCGTGGCGTTGCTGGAGAAAATTTGTCGCTCTCTCGCCGGCGCAGCTCTGATGACTCATGTATGGATGGAACGAGGGGGCCACGCTGGGACCCATACACGCACACCCCCGGCATGGCTGTGGCGTCCGGAGCGCGAGCGCGGATGGGCCTATTCATGTTTCCTGTTTCGTGATATGTCTTACGCCTTGTGGATTCTGTTTTTTTTTGCTGTGTTCTGCGCATCCCTGTGTATACTCTCATGACCATGACGCTCGCATCACTCAGTTATTCGTATATATATATATCGCCCCGCACGTGTACCCTACCTGCTCTGCGCCCCTTAATCCGTATACCATCCCTTGTACCGCTCGGCCCCCGAGGACTACATAAGCGTGTGCGTCCGCGTTCCTCCCTCCCTTCCTACTGGCGTGGCCTGACGCGCCATCACTGACGGCGGTGGCTGTATGTGCAGGCCCTCTGGTGGCGCGGACGCGGACGCGGGGACACGGTGCGAGTCAGCCGGCGCCGCGCGACTCGAACTTCGAGGCCGCATTCGTTCCGTTGTGGCGAGTCATCGCAAGTCGGCTTGTGGTCCTGTTCAGACAATAGTATACTGCGCCCGGGTGCGAGCCTGCTCGGGATCGCTGTGGCAAGTGCGACTCCTGGATGTGTGACGCGGGATGATTCGCTCGACAGGTGCCACGCATGATACTAAGTATGTAGGCGGTGTCAGCCGTGCCCGAAGTTCTCTGGGGCGGAGGGCCACGAGCCACTAGTACCGTTTCGAGTCGTGCGGCGCGAGGTGGCCCGTTACGGGGACGTCCGACCTGGCTAACAGTGCCAGCGGGCATGTGCTGACGCTGCACGATCCGGCCAATAGGGGTGACGAGCATCGAGCGCCGCCTGTCGACGTTACAGTCGTGCAGTTTCCATGCGTGGCTGCGCTTGGAGGAGTTCAGCATCATTCATGCGTACGTACGTCGAGGCGTCACTCGATGGTGAGTCAATGCCACGCGTCGCGGTGCCTCATACCTAGGTGCGCTCAGCCTTGTCGTCGAAGGGCCGTTTGAAAGTAGCTGGTCCTCAGAACCAGCAGTATCTGGGACATACCCATAGGGGGCTCTGGAGTGACGAAACATCAGCAGCAACCACTATAGTACGCTGCGGGCAAGGGCTCTTGAGTAAGTGGATACGACTCCGAGGACGACGTGGCTGACGGGAACTGAATCTCCTGACTGCCTTCGCGGCCAGCTCCATGAGGAATCTGGCGGCCATGACGACGCCGGACACGACGTGGCCGGCGGGGTGGAACATCCCCAGGTCGACCCCGATGCCCGACACCGCCCGCGCCATCGCGCGCCCAGGACTTCGGGAACAATGTCCCGTATGGCTGTTTGATTCGCCATACGCAGGCGGACAATTCAAGCCACCCTGTTGAGGAATATTCTCATCATGACTGGCAGGCCTGGCCGGTAGTGACCGGCAGTACTTACTCATTGAGTATTGTCTGGGCGACAATAATACGCTGGAGAGCACGCAGACATTCCCGTTGATTCATAGCAGTAGTCATGAGGATTGCACCAAGCGACAAGTTGGTGGTTTTGTTCGTACATAGCGGACACAGCGAATGGTGCACACACCTGTAGACCATGTATTTATGCCATTGTAACACGACCTAAAGGTGCGCATGCGCCGGAGAATACTAGTCCGTCGGGGGTACTACTAAATAGTACCATTACCGCCCGGCAGCTCTAGTACTACAGTAATCGTGACGATCCATCCTTGCGTTTCAAAGAGCGTGTGTTGATGGACCCAGTGACGCAGCGCACGGTCACCAATGCGCCTTTTTGAGACAGACGTTCAAGTTCCGCCCAGGTGTCCGTAGAGGCATGTAAAAGGTGTTTACATTCTTGAGTGCTAGTTATGGGTCATCGCCGTGACTCGTGATTGGGCAGAATGCCTGCAAAGCTCTCATTTCCGTAGAATGTAGCCCCTACGTACGCGATCGAGACACCCGCACCTTGTAAGTTTCACGATGCTTGTCAAGGTCAGCTTCGACAAAGCATGAGGCTGAAGCCACACAGACAGATAATTCAGTAGACGTTAATACGGGTGGGCTCTGGTGCATTGGATACGCGTGCATCATGAGTGAGAACGAAGAGCTACCGTACAGCCTCCACGCTCACCTTCCGTAAACGATGGGTTTCGGACACCTCCGCGTCACAGGAACGATCACCGGATTGCAGTACGCACACCAGTTCACGAATCGATAAATCCAATCGCGACCACGTTTGACTTGTGCAGCTACCCACTCATGGGGTCACTCCGAGGAGGATCGATTCAAGATCACTGTGTAAGTGATGAATGCCCCGGGCTATGAGCTCACCGGCAACAAAGTCAGACCAGAGTCCGACCTGCCTCCTGGAGTCCGTTGCAACCCATTCCCAGGCCTCCTTAGCCTATCCGCAATCTTCCCCAGCTCCGTCCTCAGCAGGACTACCCAATCGCGCATCGGGCTCGGCACCTCGCACAAGACCGCCGGCGGAGATCTTGGAGATGAACGCGGGATGCTCGGGTCCTCCGGGAGAATGTCGACATGCTGATCGCATCTGCCCTATAAGGGCGACGAGTGAGGCCTAGTGAGGCTCCGCCGACCTGAGGTGTAGCATGGTATTGAACCGGGTAAGCGGTCGATGTCGCGGAGGCCAAGTCAGCTCAAGGAGCCTTCTCTTCGGCATAGCGCAGTTCACAAACCGGCGAGGAACTCATTAGAAAGAGATCGTACATACAACTCGTGTTCTACGTGGTATATAGGACGCTGCATTGTCCTGATACGGGATTCGAGTTTTGAGCGTCCTCAGGTGTGCCACGCTCAGTTCTGGTCCTCGACGAGCGACTTTGCCGCCCGGAGGTCAGCTTCGACCATCTCCTTCACGAGCGAGTCGAAGTCAACCTTGCGCTTCCACCCGAGGACCTTCTCGGCTTTGGCCGGGGTGCCGAGCAGGAGCCTATTGGGCGGAGGCGAGCGAAGTCAGCCCGCGAATGCGTCTGCGCGAAGAGAAGGGCACGTACTCGACCTCGGCAGGACGGAAGTACCGCGAGTCCACCTTAACGACGACCTTGCCCGTTCTCGCGTCGACACCCTCTTCTTCGGTACCAGAGCCGCGCCATCTGCGCAGGGGGAGACGTGGATGAGACCTTCTCGAAGGAACGGAGGGGGGATAGCGGGGAAGCGAGGAGCTTACTGAATGTTCATGCCGAGGATGGCGAACGACTTCTCGACGAATTCGCGCACGGGGTGCGTCTCGCCCGTAGCGAGGACGAAATCATCCGGCGTGTCCTGCTGGAGCATGCGCCACATACCCTCAACGTAATCCGCGGCTATCCGTGCTCACAATGAGTGCCCGGAGGTGCGCAAATAGTCCAGATCTCACCGTGTCCCCAGTCACGCTGCGCGTCGAGGTTGCCGAGGTAGAGACACGACTGCTTGCCGAGCGAGATGTCCGCGGCCGCGCGCGTGATCTTGCGGGTGACGAACGTCCTGCCACGGCGGGGGCTCTCATGGTTGAAGAGGATGCCGTTGCACGCGTACATCCCGTACGCTTCGCGGTAGTTCTTCGTGATCCAGAACGCGTACAGCTTCGCGACACCGTACGGGCTCCGCGGGTAGAATGGCGTCGTCTCGCTCTGCGGCGTCTCGACGACCTGACCGTACAGCTCCGACGTCGAGGCCTGGTAGAACCGCACGTGTCGCTCGAGCCCGCACGTCCGGATGGCGTCGAGCAGTCGCAGCGTGCCGAGCCCATCCACGTCGCCCGTGTATTCCGCCATCTCAAACGAGACCTTGACGTGCGACTGCGCACCGAGGTTGTACACCTCCGTCGGCTGCACCTGCGCGATGATGTACACCAGGTTCGTGCTGTCGCTTAGGTCGCCGTAATGCAGCTTAAATTTGTTCGGCCGCTCGTGTTGGTCCTCGTACAAGTGGTGCAGCCGGCTTGTGTTGAAGCTGGATGACCGTCTGATGATGCCATGCACTTCGTACCCTTTGGAGAGGAGCAGTTCGGTCCTGAGAGTCACGTGAGGTTAGATATGGTCTTAGCGTCGGGTTCACATAACAGGAAAATATAGGGCGTAAAACGAAGCACGCTAACCGCGGACCTCTCATCCACGTTGCACACATTGCCGGGCTGACAATTTGCTTGTCCCAAATCTTCATGCAGTTCTGTGCGTCACAGGCGGTAGATGTCGGTGTTGTGTGGCACTAGAACTCATGAGTTTCTCGCGCTTGGAAACTCGCCAGATTTTCGATGACTATGAGTAGATTCGAAGGGACGGTCTGGCATGGATCATGCCAAGTGAAAGGAGTCCGACGATGGCCTCTGCACCACCACAATACGGTCGCATATAGCCAAGACTTCCGCCTCAATCGTCGCGTCCGTTAGCGACGACAATTGCCCCGTGAAGAGCAGGCATGCCCCAAAACATGAGGCGGCCCTCGATCAGTGCGCTCATGGGAATCTCAGCGCCCATGCGATGCGGACTGCGCGGAACAGCACGAACAAGCCAGAGAGCCGGATACGACGGCGCGATGCATCAATTCAGCGTGTCTGCAGTGCTGCGCGGCATATATGCACGTCGAGCGATGCGGCAGGGTGTCCAGGATAACTGAGATAGCCCCGATGAGAGTGCAGCGCCCCATCGCCATCGTGCCATGTCATTACCATGCGCCCGCCCGCCCAACATCCGCAACACTAACAACGCCCTTCGGCGTGACAAGCGGAAGCGAGCAGGGGTGCAGGCGAGTCGCGGGATGCGTATCACACGAGCGTCCATTACTGGGTGAACGGAAGGAAATCGGACTCACAAGTAGGACCCATCCTGCCCGGTGATACCTAGCAGCGACACGAAGGGTGAACATGCAACTCATCGCCATTACAGACGTGCAATGCTCACCGGAGATGAGTGCGACCTTGCGCTTCCGGTAATCCGCGGGCGCAGGGAGGTTGAGCTTCAAAAGCGGGGAGAAAGGCGTTGGCACGTCTGCGATTTGGGAGGACATAGCGGTGGAAGGGAACGAGGGATAGCCTATGTAGCTGTGGGCTATACGCTGCCTGTTCAGGCTATATATTAGCGGGATCTGGCAGATTCTGCTAATCGCGCGCGAACTGGGGTAGACGCGGAAAGAGCAGTCGATATCTTGATCCTGCTCTCGACTCAGGAACGTTCAGGAGCAGGGGCGACTTACAAGTCGATGCTAGACAACCCAGATCAAGACCTAAGGTATCGGGATAACTTCGTGCGCTGGGAGATGCGGCGGTTGGAAGAAGAGCTGTCGCGACTCGCCGCTGGCGGACGAGTGCGCGCAGTGAACCAGTGACCAGGTTGACGGTTGTCCAGCGCTTCATCGATCCCCAAAGCAGGGAAAACCCACGTGACTTACTGTAGCGACTCCAAGGACCAAAAACGTCACTTACTGCTGGTCTCGTCCCCATCCGTGGCGGGAGAGTCGCACCTCGCAGGTGGTGGGGTGCTACTCTCCCGCCACGGATGGGGACGAGACCACTTACTGCAGTAACTGCATCGCATAACGCTAAGCATGGATCTTACTTGTCCACGGCAACTGGGTACTGAGCGATCGCAGCGGACAGCGATTAATATATCGGATTGACCACCTCGGAGGCGTTCACATTCAGGTACTTAGATCGTGTCCAGGAGTGCCACATAATGATGCTGCCACTGACGAGGGCGTTGGCAATTTATCTACGAGCGGCAGGTAGTTCTGTCATTCAGCCCCGTTAGCTCATTCAATGCATTTCCGAGAGGTGGCAGACGGCGATGACGCTGCGAACGGAGGCCAGAGCAGAGCGGCACGATGAGCGGGACAGGATGATGGTTACACGGGTATTGTATATTCAAGCAACATCTTTCTACATCTGACATGTCAGAGGCTAGTGTCCAGTCGGCCGCCCGTTCAGCCCCGTCCGAGCGTTGTCGTAGTTAGCGACGAACCACTTGACGGTCTCATCCAGCGCTATAGTGAATGTCACCATCATCAGCACTCACGATACGCCCGCCAGAATGGCACGACGCACCCTTGTCGAACGGCGTGAACTCGAAGTCGCCCATCAGGCTGAGCAGCTTCTTGTTCGACGCGGGCTTGCGGAACTGGCCATCCGCCTTGGTCGTGTCGAACGTGTACTCGCCCTGGAAGTCCACCGCCTTCACGATCGCATCTGCGACCTGCTTGATCGACACCTCCTCGTCTTCGCCCACTACGTAGAGCACGCCAAGCGACGATCAGTAAACCATGACGGCGGATGGCGAGGCGGCTCACCGGAGAGGATAACAGGCTCGACGTCGTCGTACTCGCGCAGCTGCCAGATGAACAACTTCGCGAGGTCGTATGAGTAGATGAACTGCCGCAGCGGCTTGCCCGTGCCCATCACGACGAACGGTGTGCCGTTCTCTAGACACGCTTATGAGCACCCCCTTACAGTCAGTAATGAGGGCGCATACTCTTCGCGAGGTAGCACTTGTGGATAAGCCCCGGGATGACGTGTGAGCCTTCCAGGTCGCTGAGGGTAGCTACAGTGAGTGGTATGACTAGGGGACGAGATGCGGGTGCGTACAAATTGTCGTAAGGCCCGAAGACGTTCGTGGGGATTGCGCTCGTGTAATTATCTCCAAATTGGTCCTTGTACGCGCTGTTCGAAACGACCGTCGAGGCACTGCACACGCTACAACACAGGGTGCAGATACGCACTGATTCTGCACGTCCACCATGCGCTTCGCGTGGGCGTAGCCAAAGTTGCTTTCGTGTGGGAGGCCGAGATGGATCTTGGTCTCGTCGAGCGGGTACGCAACCTTGTCAGGGAATACACACGTCGAGAGGCAGGAGATGACCTTCTCCACTCCCGTGGTGTGGGACGTGTGGAGGACATTGTCGTTGATGAGGATATTGTCGCGGAGAAAGGTGAGCTGCGGAGAGTATCCCGAGCTGCCTCAGGATGCTGCGGCTAGGACCAGGGCAGTGAGAGTCGCGCACCTTGTACTTCATGTTCTTGAACAGACCGCCCACTGCGATCCCACAGACATTCAATACGCGCCCGAAAGGTCTCGAGGAAGGAGACGTACCGAGCGCTGCGAGGTGGATGACATGCGTCGGCTTGTACTTCTTGAACAGTTTCTTCGTTTGCTCAGGGTCCCTGCCTCAATATCAGTACAGAATACAATAGCATTTATAAGCTGCCATTACCGCACCTCAGATCGCCCTCGCTCGAGCTCACAAACACCCACTCCTCGCCGGGCTTCTTGCCAAACCGTGAGCCCGCCGGCTCAGTCTCGATGATATGCCTGATGGCGCTGCCGACAAGACCTGTTCCACCAGTAACCAGAATGACAGACTGGGACATATTGTGGTCGGTCGGGGCGAAGAAAATACAAACAGGAGAGAGAGTATAAAGAGGAGGACCTGAAGACCTGATCGAGGACGATCGTGGGCGCTTCCTAATCGTTACTGAGCTTTGTAGTGAGCAATAGAATGATGCTTTGTCGTTTGTTACATACTTGAATGCGGCATATTACCTTTGCCCAGCAATAGCTATAGCAATGCACTTCTACTCATTCAAACCCATCTTTCTGTCACCCATCACGCCACTCTCGCCGGGGCTTCGCTTCGTGTCATCACGTTCTGCTCGACCCATTGCACTGAGCTAACTTGTTGTCGGTTTGACTGCGGCGATAGGCGACTTACGGAAATACTTTCAAGGTGCAGCACCATTGCTGTGGTACCATGTACGGATACAACCCCAGAGTTCTACAGTTCTATTCGCTGTTCCAGCTGCAATGACGCCGGGTGAAAGTAGAATGAAGCGATCCTCGAAGCCCTAACGCGATATCTCAAGGAGTCACTGAGTTTGGAGGAAGACGCGTACCAGGACTCCGACAGCGCCTCGACAGCGCTCAGTTCAGAGCAGGAGTTCATGTGTCCTCTCCAGCGTGCCTTGAGGTGGGCGCATATACATATGCTACTACTTTGGGTTCCCCGCAAGGTCCGCGCTATGCTCAAGGCAGTGCTTCCGGGCACTCGCCACCGCAGTCATTCCGCAAGCATTTGGCGTATGGGTCATGTTCGTTCACACCTGTGTGGATCCCAAGCTAGCAGCAGGGTTTATCAAATATGAGACTGACAGTGATACGGTCAGCGCGCGACCACCTATCGTGCACCATAGCATTGACTCAACACTACTGACTGACGGCTTCACGGAGCCGCTGTAACGCGCATATAATCATATACAATGCATCAAGTCAAGAGCGGGCGCTGGGAATGTGAATTCAACTACTTATCTCTCATCTTACTACTAACCGTGATCTCCCCTACCGCGAAGATGTCCGAGTCAGTCATACTAGTGACGGGAGGCACCGGTTTAGTGGGCAAAGCCCTGCAGCACGTCCTCGCGACCGAGCCTGACGGCTCCCGATTCGGCAAGCAGCCCGGAGAGCATTGGGTGTTCGTGAGTTCGAAGGATGCAGATCTGCGGTGAGTGTGCTTTGTTTCGGTTGGGAGCACTGATTGGACGGCGCGCAGAGATCCTGCACATACGAGGGTGTTGTTCGAGAAGCACAAACCAACGCATGTAATCCATCTGGCTGCGATTGGTGAGTTAGCAGCCAACTCATCTTTCAGCGTCATCATTAGCCTGATGGTCCCTCTATCCCGGCGCGGTCATAGTCGGAGGCGTGTACATTAACATGAAGCGCAATGTCCGTTCTTCCCTACCTCCAGCATCGTGGTCCATCACATGTGTCTCTGCAGCTCACGTTCCTGCGTGACAACATCCTTATCAACGACAACATCCTGCATACATCCCACATTACTGGGGTCAAGAAGGTCATCTCCTGTCTCTCGACTTGCGTCTTCCCCGACAAAGTGACATACCCTCTCGACGAGACCAAGATCCATCTCGGTCCGCCGCACCTGAGCAACTTCGGGTATTCGCACGCGAAGCGCATGGTCGACGTGCAGAATAGGTACGCTACAGGGCTTACATCACTCACTGAGCACGAGTCAACGACCACCGAACGTAGAGCTTACAAGGAGCAGTTCGGATGCAACTTCACGTCTGCGATTCCAACGAGCATCTTTGGTCCACACGACAACTTGTCAGTGTCACCTTCGGTCTCATTCATAGTGCATATAACTGATCTGCATGTATACAGCGAACTTGAGTCTGCACATGTCATACCTGCGCTGATCCACAAGTGTTTCCTCGCTCAGCGTACGTCCCTATCCAAGGTATCATCCGCCTATCTTTCTTTCTCTCACTACCAACGATGTAATGCACAGAAAACGCGACGTCCTTCGTCGTCGGTGGTACCGGAAAACCACTCCGTCAGTTCATCTATTCGCGTGACCTCGCAAAGCTCTTCATCTGGCAGCTGCGCGAGTATGACTCTGTCGAGCCCGTCATCCTCTCCGTCGGCGAGGAGGAAGAGGTCTCTATCAAGAAGCTCACGGACACGATCGTGCGCGCGATGGACTTCCAGGGCGAGTACATGTTCGACGCATCCCAGGCCGAGGGCCAGTTCCGCAAGCCGGCGAGCAACAGGAAGCTCATGTCGCTCATCGGGGAGTTTGAGTTCACCCCGTTCGAGAAAGGTATGCCGCGGTGGCGCGTTGGCCCTTGGAGTACGGTAACTCACTGATGTCGCATGGCCTGTGCAGCGCTCGATGAGACGGTGCAGTGGTTCCTAGCGAACCACAAGCATGCGAGAACGGAGAAGAGAGCGGAAGTTACAGCTGCTTGAATGGTAATCCATATGTCCACAGCTGTTGCAATCATACTCAACGCCTACAGCTGTCCGATACGCAGTGTGAAAGTAGATCGCGGTATTGTGACTATTCCTGTAAGCGTTATCCTTGCGGTTCGGAGAAAAGCTTGCTCACAAGGCGAGCGAAGCGCGTACGGCGTCACCGTCGGTGTCATCCGATAACGTTCTGTCATTTTATAATTGTTTACTTATTACCGTCTGACTTGTGTTCGCAAGCACACGCCCGCCTGAGTCATGACGCAAGGCGGTGCTTGATACGTCTACGTGACGGCTGTCTGCCTTACCTATATATACAGCGTCACTTGGATGAAATGTCTCCGCACAGAAAGGCCTGTTCCGTCATGCCTTCACGGTCTATTGATGCGATGATTGACAACTCAACCTGCCGCATCGGGGAGACTGTCCGAGGGACGGTTGTACTTGATGTCCCAGCTTTGCAGGCCGAGCGAGTGGACAAGGTCGAGATCAAGCTGATTTGCAGCCTGCGAATGTGGGTACGGTGCTTACACCTTCTAACCATTTCTGAGACTGATTTATATGTCCTCCAAACAACACAGTGGCTATTTCGTTGGACCTTACCGGTTTGTAAGGCGCATTGATATCATCGGCCAGTCCAGAGAAATATGGAAACAAAAAGACGACGGCGAGAAGTCAATGCGTTTCGGCATTCTTTGGGCTGGGTTCGAATTCCGAATTTTGGACAATGCTCCATGTTCCTTCGAAGGGTACATATCGACCTGTCATGTCCAAGTCGCTCACAAGATGGAAGTAATCGAGATTCGTCCTGGGCCACTTCGATGGAATACACGCGTCTATCGCACGATTACCGTGTTGCCACCGGTCCCTCAAGCGCGAGTGAGAGTGACCGAGCAGTTTGACTTAGGATGGACTGGCCCTTGGACATACGCAGGAACTAGCAAGCATATTCGCAGGTTCTATCACTGGGGTACCCCTGGATATGTAGAGGCATTGGTGAGATAATAGTTAGTACCTTATCGCAGCTTCGTCATTGATGCGTTGTGGTACAGTTGACCTTCCCCGAATTCGCTTTCCCTGTTTATAGCAATGTCCCATTCACTCTGAAGGTCATCGCCAAGAGCGAGCCGGGTGATCGGCAAGAGAAGGAAACGTGGCCCACGCACACACTACGACAGAGTGACATTCAATTCGCTCGATACCAGGTTCTCACTGCTTGCCTTCTGAGCGGCACAGCGGGATCGAACACTAAGCGAATCGGTGGTGCCTTCTTCAGTGCTACCATGGGCGAGACGCATTTCGAGTCAGAGGACAGGAAGTGGGAGATGTTCGAGGACGGCGAAGGCGCTGAAGGTAGATGGGTTCGGACGACGGTTGTGAAGTTGACAGTACGGCTCGACAGTCCTCCGGACACGCATATCGATCCTCGAATGACAAATGGCAAAGCGGAGGTCACTATCAAGGTCCGTGACCAAAGCAAAACACATCTCCTTGCAATACAGTCTGACGCATCGTGCTAGCACTTCCTCTCCGTCAAGGTCCGTCTGGGAGCAGTGCAGTGGCTCACTATAGCAGTCCCTCTGGCAGCCATGTACGGCTCTGCACGCAAATGACGAACAGCGCAACCCCTGAACGTTGAGTTTCGAGTCTGGTGCTATGCTGGCTGCGCGAGTGGGCATGGACGTTGCGCGACGAGAAGAGGATATGCGTCGCCCGCACCGCTTGAGCTCATACTTGCTATCACAGATACGTGCATTCTCAGCATGCTTCCACAGGCGAGTATGTTTAGTCAACGTGGCGGAGCCCATCTCGCATAAGCCTCTCTTGTAATGAGCATGTTCACACGTATTATCTCTGTATATATGCTGTGATTGCAACTGCGAAACAGCTTGTCGCTGGTATGTGGTCTGCTTAGCTTGTGAGTTGGTTACTTCCTCTTACACATGATGATGCCATAGATTAGCAGGCGCATCGCCCATCGTCCAGCGGCAATGTTGCCTACTGCTAGCGCGTAGAGTGAGTGTGATAACATTCCAGAGCGTCTTCACATGGCCAGCATTGATCCGACATTGGATTCTCCTCGCTTGCACCGTTCACAAGGTGCAGACCTGCTCTCTCTGCTCCGAAGGCCGGTCCAAACGCCCCACGCAGTAGTACGGAGATCGAGGGCTCACGATCATCAGCCTACTGCTCTCTTCATCGTGACCCGGGGGGGCTGCCTGCAAGCTGCAAGTACAGCAGTACTCCAGCCCTTCGCAGCAGTCCTGCCAGTCAGACGATACCCACGTGACGAAGATGATTGCAAAGGCAGCACGGCTGTTCGGAACTCCGTTTCGACTCGATGATGTCGTAACCCCGCTGCCATATTCACTACAAAACAGCGTCCGTTCGATGCTATGGACCCTGGTTCGAGCAGGTATACCTCCTAAACGCGCGGCTTGGCGCCCGATCCCGTATAGGCTCCAGTGCGCGGTACCCAGAGAGAACGGTAAGTCTCGGCCGTAAAGACAAATCCTGGGCCATGGGAACGGCATCGAACCGAAATATCCGGCCGTTTTTGTATGAGTCTGCGAGGGAGATATACATAGCTGCTGATGCAGATTGCCCCATTGCCAGGTTTTCCTCATCTGCCATGATGCCACCATCGCATGCGCTGGAGGATTCACTCGCTGACAGCCAGGATCGTACTGTGACTGCTATGTCCGTGCCAAAATCTAGCACACGCTCGGTGTCACCCACAGTTGACGGGATGCAGGAGAAGGAGAAAAGCAACGCTGACATCGAGGCAAAAGAGCAGAGCACAGAGCCATCAGCCATATCGACCACATCAGAATTCCCCGAAGGTGGCCTACGAGCTTGGTCAGTCGTATGGGGAGGCTTCTTCGCTTTCATCGCAACCTTTGGTGTCACGAATTCTTATGTGAGTGGACCTGATTTGTCATCACCGTGGCTATGGTATTGATGAATCTGCCGGCGGACTCGCAGGGCGTATTTCAAGACTATTACCAGTCGACGTTGTTGTCGCATTCATCCTCCTCGACTATCGCGCTAGTTGGTGCAATCCAGCTGTTCTTCCTCTATGGGGGCGGACCCATTGTGGGTCGGGTATACGATGCGTATGGGACCAGTGTATGTTTCAGCTGTCTAACTCGCTGAACGTTGAGATTAACTCTCATCATAGGTCCTCATCCCACTAGGATCATTCTTGGTAGTTTTCTCTCTCATGATGCTATCATTAGTGCAGCCCAACAAACCCTATCAAATTTTCTTATCGCAAGGTATTTGCTTCGGGTTCGGGCTAGCATGCATGTAAGCGTGGCGCCGTAAGCACATCTGCCCTTCCTTCCAGCATGCTGAACCTTGGCGCAGATTCAATCCTACTATGTCGGTGGCGGGCCATTGGTTCAAAAGGAGACGAGCGTACGCAATTGGAGTCATCGCATCCGGCAGCTCAATAGGCGGAGTGTTCATCCCCATCATGCTTCAGCGGCTCATCGCCAGCGTCGGATTCCCATGGGCAGTACGGGCGGTTGCTTTTCTCTGCCTCGGATGCTTGACGATCGCGTGTTTGACCATCCGCACGCGATTGCCACTTTCGCGGAATATATCGTTGAGAGGCTTGGTTGATCTCAACGGATTCAAGGATTGGAGATACATTCTTGCTACCATCGCAGCATTCCTGTGAGTGATTTTAGACGTTCGGTCATCTCGACAAGTGACGCGAGTACCTCCTCGTATAGGGTGTTCTACGCTATTTTCATACCCTATTTCTACATCCAGATCTTCGCTGATTTCTATGGTGTGCCGAACAACTACGCGATTTATCTTTTGCCCATTATCAATGCCCTCGGAACGCCCTCGCGTGTTATTCCTGGAATGATGGCGGACCGATGGGGATGGTACAAACTTCTCTTGCCTAGACAATGTAAAGACAGCTTACAAGCCTCGGACAGTATAACCGTCCTCGTTCCCTCCACCATACTTGCTAGCATCTTTACGCTTGCCCTGTGGCTCCCCGCTCGTACAGCTGCCACTATCACGGCCTTCGCAGCAATGTACGGATTATTCACAGGTACGCAGACTCCGCAGTATTGTATGGCAAATATTCGTTTTGACGACCGATCTAGGAGCCTTCGTGACCCTGCTACCTGCGTACATCTATACCATTTCTCCGTTGCCGGTTTATGGGGCCAGACTTGGTAGGCCAATATATTCCGCACAAGACATTCGGAATTTGCTTATCTTATACATCAGGGACGATGTACTTCTTGGTCGGGATCGCTAACCTCGTAGGCACTCCCACAGCTGGTGCATTCTTGGCCACTACGACTGTCGCCGGCTTCAATGGCCTCATCGTTTTCACCGGTGTATTGCTCGCCGCAGGGTCCTCAATATTGGGTGTAGTAGGTGTCGTCACTGAAGTTCAGAAACGGAGAGCGAGGGCCTTGTAACGATCGTCTCACCGCGTTTACCTCAGACCATGGTTGTCGTACCCAGCTACTAGTGATGGAGGATCGATCCCTCCTTATGGCAGCTGTCGTTGCACTTTCAAATACGAAGACGTTGCGCCGGCTAGAATGCTTTCACGATGCTTGCGAGGGGCACATAGTAGTTAGGCCATTATACAGGACAGAACCGAGTTCAATGCTATAGACAAAGGCTTTCCCATGACGAGACAATGGGTTTTGCCGATACTTAGTCGGCCTCGGTTGCCAGTGGCGTGCAAGTACCAATGCATCGGTTCCACGATCTCAATCTCAGATATCCCAGAGCGATCTGTGTGGCACCCCGGCCCAGCCACATACGTAGATTCGGATCTTACCCACCTCCATTATCTACCATCATACCTGAACGTGTGCCTTACAGTTTGGAAGACCAGAACCTGCGAGGCGGCGCTAAATTTGCTCTGCAAATATCATCCTCCACAAGAAATCAGATTTGTCTGTGAGCCTTGGACCATCTCGGATCCGGAAATCGGCACTCAGCATCCGTAGCATATCGTGACTATTGGCCAGGACATTGCTAATAAGTTAGCTGCGAACGTTGATCTACTTGGTATCCGTCTTTAGTCTATGTCACACATCACCGTGACTCTAACAGTCCTAACAGGAATGAACGTCCTTGTCTACTCGGGACCAGAGGTCCTAGCACCATCGGTCTCGCACTGTATCACATCGCTCCGTATCCTCCTCGTTCCCAACTACGCAGTACAAACCGTCTCACGACAGTCGCTTGCCTCACGAGCATGGCTAGGAAGCTGCGCCTTGCTCGTGCTTCCTGCCTGCAAGACTGCACCTGCCGATTCCGGACTCGGTTCGATGATTGAGCAGTACGTCCATGACGGTGGAAAGCTGTTAACAATCGGAGCGAACGTGAAACTCCAGACGCGCGGTGTGAGCTCTGCAACTGGATTGCAAGGACGACTATCCAGGATGACCCTGACCGAATCAAGTGCGCCCCTGCTATTTTCGGACAAAATCTCGGGCAGCAAAGTATCCGTGAATTTCGAGGGACGGTCTCTCGAAAACACGCAGCTCGCAGTGGTGTCATCGAGCAATATTCGGGTAGGCTGTATGCCTCTTCTAGGAAACTTCCAAGGCGTCAGTAACACGGCATGCGGCACAATGGAATCTATAGCTCATGTCGTTGAGGACGATTCAAATGCAAGTGTAGCCGTGGTCAAACTATCTCACGGGAATGGTAGTGTGGTGTTCTCCGCCGTCTTAGCTGACCACCCGATCACAGAAGAGCCACTATTGTCTCGACTCGCAAGCCCTCCCTTCTCAATGTCTGGCACCCAGCTTCAAGCAGCCGAGGCCGAGCGCCAGCAACTCTTTGCGTCCATACTACAGGCACTCGGTCTGACACTACCCGAGAAGACCTCCACATCCCTGAGCCCGCTCCCACAGTTTCTCACGGGCAATCCGTCAAAACCGTGGATCGTGGACAATGCTTTACGAGCATTGTCCATTGAACCGGAGACGCTGTCAAATGACAAGCCCGTCGTATCGCAAGACAGCAATGATACATTCCAGTATCACCTCGCCTCTCCTGATTGGAAGCTCCTTGACCAGTCCCGCGACGAAGCTAGGAGGCGGATGGATCCGTCGTCCTGGAATCCGAAAGACGTTCTAGTTTGCCGTGGTGGGCTTCTTCCTTCCACCAGAGAGACACCTCTCTTCGACGTCGAGAAGTTTTACACTGAACTAGCCGTTGCGCGACGCAAGGGAGATCGCAAAGACAAGGAAGGTAGCTGGGGAGTAGGCGAAGCCTTGATCTACGGAGAGGTGGTAACAAGCACGCAAACCATGCTTGACAAGTAGGTGTCTCTGGGTCCAGTTTGTGCCTCTTCTTATGCTGTCTTCCTATTAGGAACACCCATTTGCTTTCGTCTCTTCCCGTACCGTTAGTCTCGATTGCTTCTCATCAGCTCTCCGGGCGTGGAAGAGGTTCAAACATCTGGTTATCGCCCTCGGGATGTCTTCAGTTCTCGCTACTCTTGCGCGTGTCGCTCTCAGAACTCCCCTCCAGCAAGCTTGTTTTTGTGCAATACCTCTTTGGCCTTGCCGTTGTAGAAGCATGCAGAGATGAGGCAGTCCTGGGTGAAGAAGGAAGTCGAGTCAGACTGAAATGGCCGAATGACATATACGCCATGACGAGCGGCGGAGAGAAGAAGAAGATTGGGGGCATTCTCATCAATACTAGTTTCTCGAGCGGGAAGGTAGAAATCGTGATCGGTATTCATCTCACCCGTTCTCAGATGAGTATGCCGCTCATGGCTGGTTAGGGAGCGGATTAAATGTCTTCAACCCTCCTCCCATACAATCTCTCCTCCAGTTCGTCCCATCGCAGACAAATCTTACGCTCACTATGGAGCGCACAGCCACCATTATTCTCACCAAATTCGAGGAGCTGTGGGAAACGTTCCTTCGACACAAAGGTTCCTTCGAGCCTTTCCTAGACTTGTACTACGACCGGTGGTTACATTCGTCAGTTCTCGCCCGGTTCCTTCCAACCTGTATCAAACTGAGTGGACGCCTTGCAGGGACCAACTCGTCGAATTGACCACCGTCATACCACCTCAGATGGTTCGTATCGTTGGCATCACGGGCGATCATGGGCTGCTGCGCACGATGCCCGAACGAGACGGCTGGACAGGCAATAGCGGCGAAACGTACATCGATTTGCAGCCTGACGGCAACAGCTTTGATCTTATGGCTGGCTTAATCAAGGCGAAGACGTAGCATGGAGGCGAGTCCTTGTATGGGTTCGCATCGGTATGAAACAAGGTCAACCATTGTACATGTACCAGTACTACATATATACTGTAAAGTGTATTGTTAGCACCCTCAATCCTTCCTGACGCGGGGAAACCCATGAATGTACGAGAAACACAACTATACAATACATCACGTATAATGTACAGTGATCCAGCAAGTAACAGTACATAATCCAGTATGACCGTCCGTAAGTCCATCCATTACTCATTACACCTCAGTTTCAACGTCTGGTTCCCTCGCGTGCATCTTCATCCGCTCCTTCAGAGCATGTACTCCGTCCTCGACACTGTCTTTCATCCATTCAGCAGTGCGCGCAGATTTCGCTTGCATGATGCCGCGGTGTCCACGATGCAGCTCCTTCTCGTGTTGCCGCCAGTCCTTCAGCTTCGAGATCGGGCCCTTGCTCTCGCCATCGGACGATGCTGGAGCGGATTGATCATGCCCCTCCGCTTCTTGCTCGTGTTCCTCAGGGTGCTCGAGCCTCTGCTCCTCGGTCTCCACCGCATCCGCCGAGACGACAGTGTTCGTACCTTCAGCTCTCCCCTCCGCGTCCACACCGGACGACGATGTATCGCCACCAGTAGCATTCACTGGTCCGCCGCTCATGGTTTTATCATGCTCGGGAGTTCCAGCAACATGTCCGTCAGCTCGCCTCGTCCCGTTGCTCTCCCTCGACTGGTGGTTTCCAGGTGCCCTGTCCACGTCCATCTTACCCACCTCGTCACGCATCCCTCCTGCCTTCTGCCTGTCATATTCATCCCAAGCCTCGCGCTTCTTGGCACCGCCTCCTTTGAGTAGTTGATGGTGGAGCCCAGAAACGCCGGGCTTGAAGCAAATGTCGAGGAAGAGCGACCCAACGCGTTCGACCTTCTCCCTGTCCGAGTCCCAGTACGAGAGATCCCCGTTAGGTGGCACGTAGTTCAGCTTGAGGCGAGAGTAATCTCCGTGCTTCGCCTGCCACAGCGCAATCTCCACAGGCCCTTCATCGTTGTCCACTAGGTCGCGCAGCCAGAGCACGCCGAGACCTTTCCGTCCCGACGTCTTGAAGCCACTGGCATCACGAATAGAGACCAGCAATGCTGCGCCATACCGCTGATGGACCGGCAGCTTCGAGGGGGCTTGTTGGCTCCAGACGGTCTTGTCGTCTCGTCTCTCAGCATGCTTCCGGGACACTTTCTCTTCCATGGAGGTCGTCGAGACCTTCATACGCACCTCGCAGTTAGACAGGTTCACCTCAGACTGCACGGCGATGTCGCGGATCTCGAGCGTCCCGGTGTCGAAGCCCAACAGATTCGGCGGAAGCCTCGCTTCCACCGGCCTGAACAGGACAGAGATACGAATACGGCCATGGCCAATGCCCTGCTCGATCGGCCAGAAGCGAGTCACCTCGGATGCATTGACCAGAAGCTCGGAAAGCTACATAGATGCGCGAGGTGAGATGGCGACGTAAGTCCCGGGTATGGTGGCATCATACCTTCAGCAATACGACACCAAGGACAGGGTCGTTCTCGCGCATCCTTGAGTCTTTGACGGTGACGGTGACGTGCGACTTGCGCCAATCGCGGATGAACCTCTCCGTACCGGCATTGAACATAGGTGAGCTGGTGATCGGCTTCACACGGGTCTCGTACACCAGTTCGTCATTCAGCGATCTGGAAACCCATCAGCTACTGACAAAAAACTGATGGTGCCAGTCAGCTCACATTGTACAGTAGCTGGATGGGAGGCCTTCACCCTCCTCGCGTGTCTCGTCCGAGTCATCTTGGCCTTTGTTCTCTGTTCCCACACTTGATTCCTCGCCACGCCGCACCGACAAGTGCCTGGAAAACAATGCATAATGAGCATCGTAGCAATCGCAGAGTCTGAGAAACGACGCACCGGATCTCGTGCACCTGCACGCTGAGGATCCCGCTGACCCAATCATGATCTGGCGGCGTCGTTAGAACAGCCGCCTCCAGGTCGTTAAGGGCAACAGCCCGGGCCTCCCTGAACTCGGGACTCTGCCGGAGGTCGTCTGGAATGCCCGGATCCGCACCATCCGTGGACAGAGTTGAGTTGGGCAGGAGTTTGCCGTAGTACCCGACGGTATACTCGATACTCCCGGGGCGCTGGTGGGAATCGGGCGACGAGAGTGGCGAGATGCGGCGGATGGGTTTGCCGCGCTGCCTGATCAGCTCGACGACATCGATCTCATGGAAGCCTAGCATGTCATCCTAGAGCCATGCAGTCATCATCAGCATGGGTCAGCTGCGGTAGGAGACGGGTGAAAGCATACCATACTCATCCTGTCGCTGTCCCACAGCTGGAAGCTGAGCTTCTCTCTCAGTTTCACGGTGTTCACGTCCATGATCACAAACGCTGTCTCCTCATACACCGGGTTCAGGTCATTCATGATGATCCGCGTCGAGTACAGAGCCTTGCCGAGCCGTGAGAATGTGAGGGTGATGTAGGGATCTACTAGACCGAGCCCGTCAGAACTCACGAGAACGCACATCGAACAGCATGGGTTTTACCGGATGAGCCGTTGGTGTCTGCCTTCGCCAAGCCGGTAGCTCGGTGGATATGGACGATCAGGATACCAAGGGCGTCCGTGTCTTCGTAGACATTCGTCAGTATGCAACTAATAGGATGCCAGTCGAGCCAGGGCATACGCACCTTTCTTGATGTCGTCTCCGCTGATCAGCTTCTGCAGGTCCAGGGTGAGGCTCTTCGGCGCGACATACTCCGCCGCGGCGGTGTTGATCGCACTCGAGACGAAACCGGAGACGAAAGGAATGTTCATCACGTTCGGGAGCCGCTCGCTCAACGGCACTACACTGATCGTGACATGCGGCAGCCCGAGTAGCGTGACCATCGTCGTTTTGACACTGTCGAGAATCTGAGCGAAGGGACCTTTCGACAAAAGGTCCGCTGCACGGAAGACTCACAACGGCGGGGTGGAGATCAGTTCGAGGCGCGCACGCGCTGTCCCTATTACCCCAGTCACTTCAACCCAGACAGCTGCGCGACGGATGAGCAACACTCGTGGCATAGAAATGACTCATGATACACACGGAACTTGACGCCGACGACACCTCGCAGGCCGACGAAGAATTCCACCAACAAGCTATAAGTTGTTTTCAGCAGGATGGCAAGTGAGACCACGCAAGGAGACATACTGGATATTCTTTGCCTTGCTCTTCGCGGTCTCTCCGCTTGGCTCCGCTCTGCACGCGAATCCGATCTCCAGGTTAACGTGGTCACCACCCAGCGCATCCCTTTCCTCAGGTGACATTCCCGCAGAGTCGACCTCGAGGGACTCGGAGATTTCGTCGCCGCCTTTCTTGCCGACACCTGCATCAGGTAGGGAGCGGATGGACGTGACCCGTGCCGCGTTCGAACCGAGACCCAGATCTGCGATCCGAACTGAGTGCTGCGCTTGTACATCAGCGCGGAGCAAATATGTAGGGTTGCACAACGACCTACGACAAAGGACGGTGCGCTAGACTGCATGATGTCTTCTAACATGTCTACCAGCGAGCTGAACCTGTATGTTGATGACAACCACGCGTCAGCAACCACGCTCGTGTCAAAAGACACATTCCACACCAGTAAAGCCTAGAGTAGGATGGTGGGAAGAGGAATTGTCAAGAAAGTGCCAGAACGACGTACATGTCAGGATTGATGATCGGCCACACACCCCTCATTACGGCGTTGAGCCACTCCACACTCTCCTTCGTACGCTCCTCAGTGTCGATACTTCCATCGCCGTCGACGTCATCGCCCGCCCGCAGACCGCGCACACGCTCCGAATGCCATATGCGGTCCTGGAAATCGCTCTCGGACATGTTCTTAACGCGAAAATGCATTGTGTATGCGAGGAAGGTGGGTGGCAGCAGTATGATGGGCCATAGCCAGAGACGTGAACCGAAGACCAGAGTGACAAGAAGCGCAAGGGTATAGCCCGCTGAGCTGTACAGGATAGCGGTGGACGTCGCGGAAAGCACCACCCTACGGTGCATTTCGACATCTGTACATGCCGGCTAAGTCCTCGCTCATTCCCCGACGAAAGTATGTAGCACGCACCGGGTGGCGGGAACTCATGGGTCAACACGTTCTCTCCGCCTTCTTCCTCCCACTCTGCTTCCACCCTTGGATTCGCATTCCGGATGGTCAGCTCCTCTCCGGTCGTCGGATCTGTTGTTCGCATGGCATGGCCCTTGGCAAGTCGCTTCGCGGTCTGCTCCGTCTCCTGCTCTGCACGGTGCCCGGAGCGGTCCTGCACCTGTTGTGCCTTTGCTTCGGTTGCCTTCTCCGGGCTGACGAGCGACGTGAGCTTGGTAGTGATCTTTGGCACCGGGTTCTTGCCCGAGTAGGGCTCCGCGAGCTTGTGCGACATCGCTGAGTCGCGTCGGCTCTGGGCGTCGTGTCAACGGAGGTATGCAGCTGGTATTGATGGGTCAAATGCCGTAGAGGGTCGTTAGTAATACCGTCAGCGTCGAAAACAGGTGATGGTAGAGGAAGACAGGTCGGTAGATCGTTAAATGCAGGCTGGCTATATGTACGAACGCGGCTGTCGCCAATTCCGAGCCTATGTCATAGGTGGAGTGGTCACGACTTCGTGTTGTGCAGTGCGATGGGAGCACTGAGGAGATTCGCGCACGCGCAAAAGCGGGTGCCATGGTCTTCCAGTGTAGACTGTGTAATTCGATGCGATTGTCAATGACAAGAGCGATGACGGCCAGCAGCTCGAGATTGTGGCACCGGCCGCGCAGATGTCACTACGGCCAGGCGGAGCGCGCAACGCCACCATACTAGGCCGCTTCGGATCACATTTGGGATCCTTCCAGGTGGCCCGTGTCGTAGGGATGGTCATACTTGCATATGATACCTAGACTAAATATGCATGCGGCGAAAGATGAATCACGAACACAAAGACGAACCTACCAGTCGCAGGCGGCCGATAGGTCGTGCGTGGAACGCTCCGGCTGGCAGGCGAGACGGTATGTAGTTGTAGGCGTTCCGGGAATATTCTCAGTCAATCAGCCAATCAGAAACCCGAAATCACAGTCTTCTCACAAAAATTTGTTGGTGAATACCAAGTAAATGTAAGCGGATATTCTCCCGTTTCCTTTGATATTTCGAGCATACTTTGGGGTCGAATATAACCGCCCTCCTCCCTCCTTGGCAGTGAGTCCTTGCTCGGTTGCGCGACCAGAACGGTTCGACGTCCCAACCTACTCCGCTATCACGGTAACTCCATCGAGTGCTCACTTTTTCATCGGAGACGGCTGCACCTTGATCCAGATCATCTGCGTTACATAGTTGGCTGCCTTACTACGCGATCTGTCATCGCGACTTGGATCCAACACTCCTCATACATAGGTAAGTTGAAGGCAACGTCGAAGTCAGCAATTTGACCGAATTCATACGTAGGCAGATTAGTTCTCTGACGGCCGTAATGGATCTCTCTCCATTGAACTTGGACATCCTCCACCACATCGTATCGTTCACGCGCACATACGACGCCTTCCAGCTGTCCTTGACATGTCGCGATGCTCACAGGATCGCGGTACCACGGTTCTTGGAGACAATCGAGTTTCCACTTCCTTGGCTATTGCCGCCAGGTGCAACACGCGATATGCTCGCTCACCCGGAGACCTACGAGGGTTTCCGCACGTACATGCTGGCGGATGGAGGGCATCGCCTCCGACACCCCAAGTCTCTCACCCTCGGCGAAGATGCGTTCTGCGTCGTGTTTGGGGACCGCATGGATCTCACGTTGGAACCGCAGTACGATTTCACGCTTGCGGCGTCGCTCGTCGATGTCATCAGAGGTGCAGTGGGGCTGCGTAGCATCTCCATTCATCACTCGGATGCGCTTCTTGATGAGGTCCCGGAGCTCGCGAACGCCATAGCGAGTCTCCCACAGCTTGAAGAAGTATGCCTCCATGATGCAGACGTGTCTACCTTTGCGCTTTTGTCCAGAATGCAAAGTCGCCCGCACAAGGTCAAACTGCGGCTCATCGAGTATCAGGACCAGGACACAAACCAGAGGTGGTGGGGTAATTATGATTTCGGTAGCGACCGGTTTTTACACAACTTCACCCAATCTCTGGATGTCCTGGACCTGAACAGAGGCTCAGTCATCATAGAAATGCTTGAACCGCACACAATTTGGCCCGCCGTTCGTGAAGTCAAGCTCGTCAGGGGCATCCAAGTCAGCCTATTAGCAATAGCTTGCGCATTTCCGAATCTCCGCCGCTTGATTACGACACCTTTCCCTCAGACATCTGAGGCCAGCAATATTTTTGGCGAGATCTAGACTTCGTCTCCTCAATGGATCCTTTTCCTCTCCAGATTCCAGTCCGACACCTAGAGATGTACTGGCCCATTGACTCATACGACAATCAGATCACGATGGATCATACCATCTACCTACTCCAGCATGCACTACCCGTTGTACTCGAATGCCGTGCTGGTACAGCTATGTTTTCGACTGTAGCCCGCCACGCCCCCTCAGTTCGCTTCTTAAAAGTCGTCGCGGCACCCAGTTGGCAACCTCCCTCTGCCCCTCCTATACCCTACATTACAGACGAAATGGCAGAAGCCGCGTTGGTAAGTTTGAAGGAACAATGGAAGCCGATGCCGCTGACCGCTTGACTAGAGTGACGAATTCTCACATCTCCGAGCTCTCCCTCTGAGAGGGATCACCATTGATTTCATGCGGGACCCTGGGTATCTCCCGTGGCGCAAGGCTGATCATTATGAACGATACGCTCGCACAATCGCGGCTTGTATTCCTTCGTTGGAATACATCGGCCTACACCTGCAGAAGGACGAAATATACGGGCCTAGTCCTTATGTGCAGGATGAAGATAAGCCCTACCAGTGGTATCAAGTAACCGGACGCACAGAGCAATCAGGAGTCGTCGTCACTGTCCTGTCAGGCGAGGTGGGAAGAACCGTTGAATCTATGCTTCTAGCCTTGCCTCGAGATGAGACGGGTCAGGCTCAGCGCAGGCTTACATAGCAGTGTACAGATTCTCTTGGTGATTCACCATGGAAAACGTAGAAATGCGGCTGCTACCACATACGCATCATTTTGATTAAAAAGTCGTATTGCCACTAGTCCTTACAAGAACCGTGCTAGACAATGTCATGCAAGACCGACGTGCCTTATGCTTTATATGCTGCTGTGCTTGGGAAAACAGGCTATCTCAAGGCCGCTTTCGTTAATATCCCTCTTTGACGCGAGCGCATCATGCTGAGCGCTCATCGCCATCGTGATGTCGCGTACGCAAGTCTTTTTTTTTCTTTTTTTTTAAATTAAATTCTGCGTGTTTAGAGCCCTAGCTACTTAAACTAATGCGGGCTTATAACTTTATTGAGCGGGCTCATCCTCCTGGAGGGGGTGTACCCCCCAGGGCCAGAGC